>AVPN01001844.1:6200-17971 GCA_000695325.1 Pleurobrachia bachei | reverse complement strand
CTCTCTCTCTCTCTCTCTCTCTCTCTCTCTCTCTCTCTCCCTCTCTTCTTGGCGTGTTAGCGTGCTGTAATTCCCCTCCTCTTGTCAACACCCATGACCTTCTCCTTTTGCCCAATTCCCTATCATATCTCCCTCCTATCCTTTCCTGATCTTCCACGTATTCTTCTTCTTCTGATCACTTCTTGTTCATCACTTTTACTTTTATCTTTCTTTCTCTCTCTTTATCCTCACCTCAAATGTTCCTGAGAGGCACCATATATTATTCATCTGTTCGAATGAGTTATAAAGAGAATATGAAAATCAATGAATGTTTGATCAGGTCCCCATGTACACTGTACAGCTAACAAACCCAGGCCTTCAATCGCTCGCTTGCTCTCTCTATGACATGCAATGGACACCACTATACGGAGAATAAAGTCTATTACATCGGTATCGATCAGATTTTGTGGAAGACCGACACCCATACAGGGTGTTTATTTTGGATCCAAAATTAACACCCTGTAATTATTATTAAACTTGACTCTTGAATGTACTCATCTTGTACCTCTCGCCCCATAGTACATGACCCTTATGTCTTTAGTGTCCTTTGTGAGACAACTTAACACTTTTAACACCTTTATTTAGCAACCATGAGGCAGACTCGAGAGATGTATATTGTATATCGATGATATAGTGGTGATCGAAATCACGATGAAAGAGCGAGATAGAAATGTAATGAGATTGCACCCTCCCTTTCGATTGCATGTTCTATGTCCCACCTAGTGTAAAATGAGAGGATAGTCTAGTGGCAACTGGTGTATCTCTTGGTCGTCTCAGTTCTAGATATTATTTTCGCCCTTCCAAATGTTTCTACTCTTTGAAAATTTGGAAAACTACCAGTCAAAAATTTCACTTTGTTTTGACTGGAAAACAGTCGGGTTTGGTCAAATTTTCTCACACTAGTTTCTAACGTTTTAATTTTTCAGAAAAGCTTGCTGCGACGAGTGATGCCCTGAAAAGTCATTTGGAATCAGCAGAGGAGAGAGCTAAACGGCTGGCGGACGAGAAACAAATGACAGAGAGACAGTAAGTTTGGGATATTGAGATGGTGAGAGAGACTGAGAGACAGAGAGATAGGTTTGGTTGGAGATAATAGCTCATTCACATTGTTGCATGCCATGGGCAGTATTCTCTTTACCATTCTCTTTACCATGTAATCTTTGGACTTGTGCCAAATATCATTTCCTTCTCGATCTCTCTCTGGTTCAGTCGACAGTCGCTCTGGTTCCCCCTCCCCCTGATCTAAACACATATACAGCACCATATACTTGGTATACCAACAATATTACACCATATAATTACCCCTGAACATATTCGGTCCTCTTGTTATCTTCCTCCCCTTCTCTCTCAATAATGGGCTTGCATATGCAACTTATAAGATCACACACTATAATAACAAGAGAGGGGGATCCCCTGTGTGGGACGAGATGTGCCAGGGAAATGAGATAATGGGGAACTGATTCATTGAGTCATGTCCGGTCCATGTAAACCAACCAACTCATTTACTGTTTGGTGGTTGGTCATTTGTTTAAGTTGTATTTTCAATGTCTGAATTAGGGTCGAAATTAGTTTTTTTAGACGTTTTATGAGAAGAGAGTGTTGAAGGATAGTTTAGTACCAGTAATTACTGAGAAGAAATGTGCAATACTAGGATAGTATATAGGTAGAGGGAGTTCTAGGGATTTAGCGTTTACCAGGGACACAATATAATATGCACATTCACATGTTTCTGTAGGGCAATAGACAGCTGGAATCTTTTTTAGAGACCTTACAACCAAAAATAGCTCCTGTCTCTCCCGACTAAGTTCTTAAATAACCAGTTCCCTAAAACCTAACCCTCGTTTTCTCTCTCTTTCTCTTTCGAACCTATCTCCCGGCGTGACTTGACTCTCATTTCAAAGCTAACCATCCTTCTGACGACCTCCCCTTTGCTACAAGTGTATGAGCTTTTATGCTTTTATGAACTTTTATCTCAATAAGTAATCCCTCTCCATTTGTTAAGGTTGGAGGAAAATGAAAAGAAGGCCCTAGTTTATGAGGAGGAAAAGAAAAAGCTTCAAAGAACTGCAACTGAGGCCCAGCTTAATCTTGAGGTAATACTCGATAAGTGTCCGATTTCCAAAACTCGAAAGTTTACTCAAAAAACGGCTATCATCTGCCTGATATGGGAGAGGGGTAGTTTTGATGTAACGCGCGGTCGGTACAGCTGCAGTAAACCTGGCGCGAACGCGGTTGAACTGCGCACCAGCTCCTGTCGCGGGAACAGTCCTGCCGGTCCTGAATTGAATTTCAAAGCTGATAGCACTGAATCTCACCTGAATGTTAACCACTCAAATCTGTTTTCAGGAAGTAGCTGCAAGCCGTGAACAAACACAAAAGGAACTTGAACTCACTTCAACGACTCTCGAGGTAAGAACTCAACCTTACTTAATAATAATAATAATAATAATTAAGGGTTTTTAGTATACCGCTCAGTCCAGACAGGGCTGGATCATTGACATGAGTCCAACACTGCCCAGATTCAGAGCGGTACACCAAGATTGTAAATATCCTGACTCACTTCGAACAAAAAAGACACATTTACTGATTATATACTCCAAAAAATTGAAAAAAGCCTAAGGAAAAACGGGACACATAAACTTCCGGAAAACAACTTGTTAGCTGAAATTAAACTTACTTAAACAATATCATTCATGATTTCAAACGTGTGTAATTGTAAATTTTATACCAGATGGAGAAACGAGAACGTATAAAGTTGGAGAGAAGGTTGAGACTTGCGGAGGATTCTCTAAAACGTCTCGACGGAGCCCTCCGAGATAGCGGTCTCAAGGTTTCTCTAGAGATTGAGGCTGATGTCACCACTCTGAAATGTAAGTGTTGTCTCCGTGCACAATGCACATCTCCTCCCCAGTCTCCGATCTCAATCTCTGTCAGAGTTGCTTCACATGTTCAAACCACCGATCTTGCAGTAATCTCATTACAATATTCAAACTATCATTCTTTATTCAAAAGAGAAACAGATCTAACACCCCCCCCCCTTTCCCTCAGCTTTCTTCGAGGATGCAGCCCAGGAGGCTGAGATTCAGGCGAAGAAGCATCTACTGATGGAGGAAGCTGTCCGAGCCAAGAAGAATTATGAACGGGCCGTATACAAGAAGAATGAGGACATGTTCCAAGCACGGGTATGTGATTTTTTTCTCTCCTGATTAGGGGATCATGAACCTTCTGTCATGGACATTCTGTCCTCATTTATCATAGACCGATACACAATTGACTGACCCACACCTCACCCTCTCTTTAGAAGATTAACACAACTGATCAGACCAGAAAACGGTTCAAATCCACAGAAAACAGAAAACGATACAAGTCCACACCGACATTTTATGACGATTACAGAACTGAACTAGCCCGTCAAGAACTGACTGACCTTGACTTGGAAAACCCACCCCAAACTTCTACTGGAACTGATTTGCTGACACCAACTGGAATTGACGAAAGACGGAGACAACTGCTTGATAACGGAAATATGAACCAAATGATGGCGCTCGGAGATTACATAAACCTTCTAGAATTCTCGACTGTTCGGGAGAACTCGAAGCCTGTTTTGCGATACGAAAAGGACGAGGAACGGAACACCTACCGACCTGTTTGGACTCGAACCGATAGCTTGGGAAATGTGAAACCTCTTTTCTCGCCCACAACTGAGAACTTCATCAGCAACTTCAAAGGAAAGCTGTACGGATACCAGCCTGATGATTTCCATTACGAACGATTGTTTGAGGTTAACAGATACGATGGTGATTATTTGAGACGGAACAGGGCCAGGATGGCACGGAACAAAAGTGAGGACGAGGAGTATATGGCGAGGGTTAACTACTGGATTGAAAAGGAGAAAAAGGAGAAGGAAGATGGGGTTAAGGTTGAGTTGGAGGTTAAACCTGTCAAGGTGTCTGATCTGAAGGGTGTCTATGAAGGTGAGGATAAGAAAAAACAGCCCAAGGATCAAGACAAGAAGGAGGATAAGAAAGAGGAAAAGAACGAGAAGAAGGAAGAAAAGAAGGAAGATGCCAAAAAAGAGGAGAAACCAGGACCGTCAACAAAACGTCCAACATCCCCTGTCCTTAGAAACTGGCTGCACGATGAACACCCCTACTACTCCGACCAAGATTTCCCTGGATTCCGTTACCATGACCACCCACTCTACCACCCCCGAGACTTGCCCTCCCGACGCAGGTTCATCTCCCAACGATCCTTCACAGAAGACGAGGTCCTGCGAGCCAAGGTCCAGGAAATGAAGGAGAAGGCAGCTATTGATAAACATGACAGTGACAGTGATAAAGACAAGGATGTGGTGATTGATGATCACAAGGCTGTTAGCATGGCTCGTAAGGGTAGTGTGAGCAACATCGCGTCCGGGTTTGAGACCGTTGAACTCGCCAAGAAGTTAGAACGTGAGATTGATGAACGACCTGGGGAGGAGAGGTACAGGAACTCTCCTTACTACAAGAAGGGTTATCTCCCCTACCGGTATAACCCTCATTATCGGTACTATAGCGAGGAGGAGCTGAAAAGAAGGGTTGGACTTGATCTCTCCGATGACGGTGAATATGAAGACGAACCAATCGAAGATCCTGAAAAGTTGAAAAGTCTTCGTCGTAGTAGCGTGTCCAACCTGGCGTCATCTTTTGAGACGGTTCGCCCACCGAAATGAGATCGAGAGGAATCTCGCCACTAGTCCTGATGCTCGTCGCGAGCTGACCAGGTTTGATGTTGACAACTACTACAACTACCCGTACTACTATCCCCGTCGAAACAAAGTCCAAGATCTGTCCAGCTATTACCAAGACCGACCCTACCGTCCTGGTTACTACGGTCACCCGTGGAGGTTCAGACGTAACAGCGTTAACAAAATGAAGGACAGGTTTGAGACGGAGGAAGGAGAAGCCAGGGGAACATCCTCGGAGGAGGACGAACTGAGAAGGGTTTACAGGAAACGTCAGAACAGCGCCCCTCCCACCAACACACCTGAGGAGCCTTTAAACTTTAAAGCCCCCTCTGCAGAGGAGACCAGTAGTCCTGTCACCCTCTCCCCCACAATGAGGGAGAGATACTGGAGGAGTAACCAGAGACGCAGGACTCGGTCAGCCGCAGAGGGGGCGCCTGCAGTGACATCGTCATCTGACGAGGATGATGGATCACTGAGGGTTCTCCTGGACAGGAGGCAAAGTGTGGAGGATGTCAAGTCGAGGTGGGAGCAGGGCATGGAGAGAGAGCACCCCAGGAACACCCTCGAACCAGTGAGGTTATACTCCAGTGGAGAGGAAGAGAAGGTGAGCTCTGATAACTCGGAACGGAAGCTACCAGTCACTGAGCGGGCGAGGCGGTACGTAGACAGGAGAACTTCTGAGGAGATTGAGGCAGAGGAGAAGAGAAGATGGCAACCATTATCAGCCACTTATGTCCGTGGTGACTCGGAGGAGCCTGTCCGTTTGTTCGACAGCGAAGAAGAATTGGACTATGAGGAAAAGAGAGCCATCCAGAGGGCTCTACGCCGTGAGGAGAAGAAGAAGATCTACAACAGGAACGGAGTTGTAATCACCGCTACCCCCTCCTCCCCCCTCTACGTTGAGCCATCATCCAGTGACTCAGAGCATGAAACTCTGCGGAGGATGAGCATTACAGACCGGGCCATTCTCTACCAGATTAAACGAGATGAGGAGGAGGATGAAATTGAGGAACAAAAGAGATGGAAACCCCTTCCCAGTAGTGTCCCTGTGCCCAAAAAGAAGGAAGAGTTGGTGATCTTGGAGGACTTCAGTAATACTGATACTGAACCTAACGTGACAGAGGAAGAGGATGCTGAGAAGTTGAGGAGAGAGGATGAAGCTGCTGTCCTTCAGGCATTTGATGAGCTGGAGGAGGAACAGAGTCACAAGACGAGCAGTTCTTCTAGTTCTAGTAGTTCTAGTTTTAGTATCTTTTAGTGAGAATGAAAGAGACATTGTTTGGGTAGTGTGTAAATGATACATGTTTATTTTGTTGGATGGTATAGAATTTATTTAACTGACAAAGTGTGAAGTGTATTTACCAAACTAAGAAACTAAAAACTCACACATAACAGAAACACTGACACGTACAAGCTGACAGTGACATCGAGAATCTAACATGTTATTTGACACTCTGAACGTACCAACTAACATGTCTGACACACATTGTATATACAGGACTCGGACCCAGTTCCAAATGGAATGGCAACCCCTCCCCCAGAAACTGGTGAGATCGCTCCAGTTGTTGTGGAATAAAATCACTGAACAGTCTTTTCTCTCTCTATTTCTCTCCCTAAGGGATCATAGCTAGTCCCTCGATCAGGAACCGACCGAATCAGGAAATACTGGTCCCTGATTGGCTGATAACCAGTCAACGTGACCTAAATACCGAGTTCTGATTGGTTGTTTAGCTGTTTCGGTCGGTTCCTGCCCTCGATCTCTTCAGAGAAAGAACTATTTTATTCAGAGACTTGATGTTTTTACACGAATTGGGTTGCATGATTTGGTAGTGTGTGAAATATTGCTGCTTGACACTGCACCCCCCTAAAAACAGCAATATATGAGACATGACGTGGAATGTTTCGTGAATTTGTTCGAATTTGTCGTTTATTGACTGAAACCTATCGTTGCCGTTTGGATGATTAGGCTGGTTCAGAGCTGAGGGAATCATGTTTCCATTCCCACTGTACATATCGTGCTAACGGCCTCCCTTGTACCTCCGGAGACGTCCCCGGGAGATCTCCAGAGGGGCAAGGGAGGCCTTCGATATACTTTATACACTCCTCTAACCATCCCCTTGTTTCAGGGTCGATTGAACAAGGTAACGGTAGATCCACGACTTCTGGGAGACTCTCAGTCAACTATCCGGTCTAATTCCTCCACTCCTGACGAGATGGAGATCACGGAGGAGAGAGTAGTCCTGTCACCCTCTCCCCCACAATGAGGGAGAGATACTGGAGGAGTAACCAGAGACGCAGGACTCGGTCAGCCGCAGAGGGGGCGCCTGCAGTGACATCGTCATCTGACGAGGATGATGGCTCACTGAGGGTTCTCCTGGATAGGAGGCAGAGTGTGGAGGATGTCAAGTCGAGGTGGGAGCAGGGCATGGAGAGGGAGCACCCCCGGAACCCCCTCGAACCGGTGAGATTGTACTCCAGTGGGGAGGAAGAGAAGGTGAGCTCTGATAACTCGGAACGGAAGCTACCTGTCACAGAGAGAGCGAGGAGGTATGTAGACAGGAGAACTTCTGAGGAGATAGAAGCAGAGGAAAAGAGGAGATGGCAACCACTATCAGCCACTTATGTCCGTGGTGACTCGGAGGAGCCAGTTCGACTGTTCGACAGCGAAGAAGAACTGGACTATGAGGAGAAGAGAGCCATCCAGAGGGCCCTTCGCAGGGAGGAGAAAAAGAAGATCTACAACAGGAACGGAGTGGTAATCACAGCCACCCCCTCCTCCCCCCTCTACGTTGAACCATCCTCCAGTGACTCAGAGCACGAGACGCTGAGGAGGATGAGTATCACAGACCGGGCCATTCTCTACCAGATTAAAAGAGATGAGGAGGAGGATGAAATTGAGGAACAGAAGAGATGGAAACCCCTACCCAGTAGTGTCCCTGTGCCCAAAAAGAAGGAAGAGCTGGTTATCTTGGAGGACTTCAGTAACACTGATACTGAACCTAACGTGACAGAGGAAGAGGATGCTGAGAAGGCGAGGAGGGAGGATGAGGCGGCTGTCCTTCAGGCATTCGATGAGCTCGAGGAACAGAGCCACAAGACGAGCAGTTCTTCTAGTTCTAGTAGTTCTAGTTTTAGTATCTTTTAGTGAGAATGAAAGAGACATTGTTTGGGTAGTGTGTAATTAATGATACTTTATTTTGTTGGATATGGTATAGAATTTATTTAACTGATAAAGTGTGATGTGTATATTTGTATTGTATTTGACAAACTAAGAAACCAGCAAAACTCATACATAACAGACACTGACACGTACAAGCTGACATCGACAATCGACACACTAACATGTTATCTAACACTGGTACAAACTAACATGTCTGACACACATTGTATATACAGGACTCGGACCCAGTTCCAAATGGAATGGCAACCCCTCCCCCAGAAACCGGTGAGATCGCTCCTGTTGTTGTGGAATAACCAATCACTGAACAGTCTTTTCTCTCTATTTCTCTCCCTAAGGGATCGTCATAGCTTCCCTCGATCTCTTCTGAGAAAGAACTATTTTATTCAGAGACTTAATGTTTTTACGAATTGGGTTGCATGATTTGGTAGAGTGTGTGACATATTGCTGCTTGACTGCACCCCAAAAAAACAAGCAATTTACATAAGACATGGTCTGACACGTTGAATGCGAATTTGTTCGAATTTGTCGTTTATTGACTGAAACCTATCGTTGCCATTTGGATGATTCGGCTGGTTCAGAGCTGAGGGAATCATATTTCCGTTCCCACTGTACTTATCGTGCTAATGGCCTATCTTGCACCTCCAGAGACGTCCCCGGGAGATCTCCGGCGGTGCAAGGGAGGCCTTTGGTATACTTCATATTGTCACTTCTCTAACATTCCCCCTTGTTTCAGGGCCGATTGAACAAGGTAACGGTGGATCCACGACTTCTGGGAGACTCCCAGTCAACAATCCGGTCTAATTCCTCCACTCCTGACGAGATGGAGATCACGGAGGAGAGAGATGGGATGGTATCAGAGAGTTGTGGTGAGGATCCATCTTCACCTTCATCTGAACCTGCTGAACCTGCGAACCAAGGAGAGATCACCACTGAACCTGAACCTGAACCTGCTGCTACACCTGCAGAACAGGAAGAGGTTGCTACTGAAGACATGACAACTCCAGTTGAACCGGATATGACATCAGTTGAACCGGATATGACATCTGTCGAAGAGAGGATTGAGTTCACTGAGACTGCTCCCCAGGAACACTCTGTTACCATGGAGACGGCAGAGGAACACTCTGTCACTATGGAGACGACTACAGAGTACAAGGAGGAGACAGATAGCCTACCTGAGGGTACCACAGAGTCAGCATTAGGCAGCTCTTTGAAAGATCCAACCCCCATTGCTACTGATCTAGTAGAGAATGAATCTGCCAATGTGGAGGTGGAGGAATCGTCAGAGAATATCTCTGATCCTGTATCTGAAGTGGAAATGGAGGCACCAGTATCAGAACAGTTGGCGTGTGAGCTAGACAGCCCGGAGGTTACTAAGCAACCAGGAAGCCCGGAGGTTACTAAGCAACCAGTTGATACGCTGATAATTAGTGACGTTGTGGTTAAGTTAAATGGAGAGTTAGAAAAGGATACCACAGATGAGTTAGTTCAGCCCCCAGTTGATAGGACAATTGAGGAGGGGAGTTAGAGATCGACCAAGTTGTTAGAGAGTTGTGGCTATAAATATAAGTTAGAGCTCGACCAAGTTGTATAAAACCAGCTCATTAACATCATATAATTGAGGTGGAGGACATTTAGAATTTGAGAAGTTTCAAGCATGGTCTGATTTTCCGTGTTTTGACAGAAAATATGTAGTTGCATGAAGACTGTGTGTGTAGAAGTTTTACTAGAGCTTTGGGTCGAGAAAACATGAAAATCAAACCAAATCCTTTTCGTTAAATGAAAAAAGTATCACCATATGTATTATCTTTGTTTTACAAGACACGTGTGTGCGGTGTTTTAAGAATGTTTAACAAGTGTTTTTACTATTCTTTCCTTCTCCCGTTGGCGATACAATATGTAAAAAAACTAGTATGTTTTGTAATCTTACAGGAGATTACTGAGAGAGAAATATCTGAATTCTCAGCGAGAAGTTCACGTGTGTTAACCCTGTAAATATTTTATCTATTTTTTTTTTCGTTGGTGAAATTTCGCCGGCAACTTCATTAGAACTGTGTACAATTCTTTAAAATCTCGTGATTCGAACTTACTACCGGGCTACTCTGCCAGATTGAAAGTGATTATTTTGAGTCGCTTGACACTGAACAATTCAGTGATTCTTTGGGCATTTCGCGCCCCTCTGACCTCTGTGTTCTCGTGCGAAATTTCGCACCCCCTTCGGAGGGAGAAGTGTTCGTGTGACGAAATAAGGGCCCAATTTATTTGAAATTCGAATTCGAATCACGAGATCACTGAGTCTTTCCATTGACATGTTCCACGTCTGTCAGCTCTCGCACCGGGCCGAAGGCCCGGTGCTAGCTAACGCGAAGAGCGCTTACGAGCGGCGAATGGACAGACTGCGCAGCAAGGCAACATCTACCCTCCGTTTTTCTTCCCAAGGCTAACACACACCCTTTTCAGTTATCTAATAAGGCCAGGATAACCGTTTATATTGTTGTTCTAGCTCCGCCGACCAGATATCGAACCGGTTCAGATCTAACCGGTTCAGATCAAAGATAAAAAAGACGCGGAGGTTTACAAGGTGCATGCAAATCCGGAAATCTCAAATACAAGTAACAACACACTACACAGAGATAAAGGTAAAACTCTCTTTGGTGCTCGCCAGCGCCGTATCTTACAGTACTAGGTAACTGACCATTGCTGGCAAGCGATTTAATATATATTTACAAACGTTTTTGGTCCTTTTTTTCTGATATTATAATAATCTCTGGGAGTTCCAATATAGAGTGTTTGGGGCTGTCAGAGCATCGGCCTGACTCTACATATTCTCATTTCGAGAACCGCGGACAGGGCATTGTCCTGACATGTTTGGGGCGGTTTTTAATTGTTCCTCTACTTCAACATCATGCTCACTCGACACGTGGCCGCAGCACTTTTTATTCAGCAGTACGTCTGTCTGTATTTTAGAGGTGGTCCAATAGGATGTTCGAGATCACTGGAGGGTTGGGAGAATGAAGTGTGACTTCAGGGGCTATCTTGGGCTACTGAAAAGGGGCTTTGTGATAGCTTGAAAATTGGCTTCAGTATTTAAATGGTGTAGCTTAAAGTAAGAGTGGCGCGCCGTGTTTTCTCACAAAACTTGGTGGATACCAGTACCACCAGGACCATTGGTACGGTATCGAAAATTTCCAATTCTGTCTCTTTCATTAGTTATGACGTAATATGTTCATAATTTCAACTTTCAAAAACTTGCTCTACAGAAAAATCTTTACATTGTGGATTAAAACAGATGCTTGCATCGTGTTGGGGGGGTTCCAACCTATTTTTTTGTATTTTTTTGTATTTTTTTGTATGGACCATACACAAAACTACCCAAAATTCCTGTTTTTTTCCAGACAAAAAATACAAAAAAATACAAAAAAATACAAAAAAATCATGAACTTTTGAATGTAAAGTCAACCATCCTCAAAACTGAATTAAAAACACAGCGATGTTATTTTGGTTGCAAACAAATTCTTTATAATTGTTACTAATGGTACATATAATCACATTGGGAAATATAATTATGTACTTTTTCTTAGCCCTTACTGTAAAAATACACCTCACACGATATAAAAATAATAGTCCCTTTATGACCACAACCATATCACTTGACTAACTTGACTTACTTGACTGTTCTCACTATGCCATGCCATCTACTATGCCGTGCTATTTTTTGGAAATTTCTTTCGGAGCTATTTATCAACTAGCCACATATCTAGTTCGACTCACGAGACCAAAAGGAAAATTTTTCAACCATAGTTTTCGGTCAGACCCTTCAGATCGCCA
>AVPN01001843.1:0-16827 GCA_000695325.1 Pleurobrachia bachei | reverse complement strand
ACCTTACTGCGTCGTTATGCTATTACTTCTATCATGTCTATGAGTTTATTTAACGCCTGTCTAGCGGTTTCCACCCGAACTGAGCGCACTGCCGAATCAAAATCGGATTTAGCTCTGTCAGACACTAGATATTCAAAAGAGCAGGCAGCCTAAACACCGATTAGGAAACCAATGACTGACTACATCACCACCCTTACTGCCCAGTTGCGTTTTTGCCGATATATATTGTTTTTAACATGAATAGTTTCTATAGAGTGTCCAAGTTTCCCATTTCTTTAAATTTCGGGCATTTTTTGTTTGTGAGGTTTGTGAGATGTAACACCCCACAATCTTAACTAGAAAATATTATGTCAATAATAATTCGGGCGATTATATTAGGGATATCTACGATCGCTATAGGACTGGCGGGTATCTTTTGTAACGCCTGTTCACTATGGTTCAACTTTAGAAGGAAGGGATTCCCGAGGCAACTCTATATTGTTCTAAACCTCATCGATATCAGTATTTGTGTTATTGCAATTCTCTCCCAATGCCGGTTGTTCGATAACTTGGAGAGGGCACGCTTTGACATACTTGTAAGGGGTAATTTCAAACGCAGGTGCGATCCGTAGTAGTTTTGGATTGTCAGATTCTATCAGTTGTTCTAGCTCTGTTTTCTCGTGTGAGACTGTTCAGCATGCAGACTGCATTCGTTCCTAATTGCCCCTTCCTTGCACTGAGCTTTACAAACAATAAAACACCGCCTAATACCAGTGATTGGTTTCCTGCCAGGGATGTGTCAAATACAGTAAGTTGTAACACCATCTACCAACCCTCCTATTGCCCTCACATTGTTTTGACTGAATGACACTAATTAACAGTAATTGGAGGTCAAGGTAATAGGAAGATCAGGAAGTAGAGAGTGCAACGAGAGAGAGAGAGAGACTTTGAGTTCGACACTTTTTTAATGTGTTTATTTCTGTAGTACTATTTGTAGATTTAAGTAAGATGCCACACAAAGTCACAACTGATGTTGCCCCCACCGGGCCATAACTATTAACTGAAGTGCACATGGTGAGAGAGACTCACTGAGATACGTGCAGTATAGCTACAATGATATCAATATTGTGAATACAGGTGTTGATATGGTTCACCAGGTCCCTGACTACTGTTCCTCACAGAGTTAGTACAACAGAGAGGGACATAGGTGCGAGTTTATAGGTGCCACAACAACTAATATTATATATCTGTTGTGTGACTCTTTGTTTTTTGTTAGCACTTATTTAGTGGTTTTCGTAGTGGTTTTCATTGTTCCTAGACCACCAGAAATAGTAGGTTTTGTTTTAGTGATGTACTTTATTGAAATGTACTAGATTTCAAACCAAGTTTGATGGATAGCCGGGGTATTAGTTTATATTCATATGCCTATCAAATTAAGAGTTGACTGACAGTTATATGGGGATGTCGGATGAAACAGGGACCGATATTAAAACAATGACCTGGAGATGCAATTCATCATGAAATGATCGAATGGGGAGACTATAACAGTAGATCTTAATTATATGTTAAATTGTTCAACTCTAACCACACAGGGAGTCGGCCAAGACAAAGGTGATTATAGAGAGCTTCAGAAATTACATACCACTTTATTTCTCTTTACCTAATCGTAAACTCGTATAATAGTTCACTAGTTCCTTTGTGCGTGAGTGTCTAAATAATTTCTGCAGTTTGGGCAGGGGGCAATATTGAGCAGTTCATGTCAGTCGTTTTGTAGCTTCTCTCTGTGATCTCTATACCAGTTGGAGCTGTTAAGCCAATGCTCTGACCGCAGTTCCCTGAATGCACTGAGCTTTGTAAAATATAACGCCCGTAATGTCTATCAACTTTGTTATGACTGAATGACACTAATTAACAGTAATTGGAGTCAATATTCGTTACAGGGATCCTATAGTGGTGGCAAATTCACTATCTGATAATTATATCGCAGATACAGCGTCTGATCAGCCTGATCCTTCATCTATAGTTGAAATTTCTATTCAAGGGACAGGGGGCCGCACATATACGCACACATTTACAAAAGTCGATTTGCGTTTGCTAAACGTTTTCGCTTATATCTCCTGTTCCAGTCTTAAGATTGCCAGGAACTCGATTTCGATTGAGAGTTTGTTAGTTATAGTACGCGGCCCCCTGTCCCTTGAATAGAAATTTCAACTATAGGGCCGTGATTGGCCAAGCTTGCACGTCTTAATCGAAATAGTTTGTACAATTATACACACAAAAATAAGCCCTTTAATAGTATGTAGTGTTATTCACTCTCTATATTTAGACGGAAATTGGTAAACATTTAACAATTATACCCAAAGTCATCGGCGTTTTAGTAGTAGTTTTAGCACATGTGTCATGTATAGAGAGCCACAGATAAGAGTGGAGTATGTTATGTACTTGTTTAGATGATATCGCATAGAGCTGCACATCTGAATCTGATCCCACTACCGCGGTAGTATTACAGAAGAGCGATATTGTTATAACACCGGGATATGAAATACGATTCGGGGAAGTAAATTGTGTTATAGTGTTTTTGATAGCACTAAAATTTCACTGGTGTTGGGTCTAACAACTGCTCATTCATTATGATATAGTGCATGGAACAGATGGTCACTGAGTGACGCTCCGTTTTTTCCTTAGCGCTAGCTTTCCTTTGTCAGTATCATAGTGCAGTCAGGTGGTCTTGCTTTACCTTACTGCGTCGTTATGCTATTACTTCTATCATGTCTATGAGTTTATTGAGCGCCTGTCTAGCGGTTTCCACCCGAACTGAGCGCACTGCCAAATCAAAATCGGATTTAGCTCTGTCAGACACTAGATATTCAAAAGGGCAGGCAGTTCCAAGCCTAACAGTCACCACCCTTACTGCCCAGTTGCGTTTTTGCCGATTATCTTAGAAAGATAATCGTAGACGTGTTTTTCGAAATAGTCAGCTTGAGCTAAGAGGTGGAGAGGGATAGAGTGAGAGAGGAGATAGGGAGAGGGGTATATAGAAAGGGAGATAGGGCGATATATTGTTTTTAACTTGAATAGTTTCTATAGAGTGTCCAAGTTTCCCATTTCTTTAAATTTCGGACATTTTTTGTTTGTGAGGTTTGTGAGATGTAACACC
The DNA here is from genome assembly GCA_000695325.1 of Pleurobrachia bachei. Taxonomy (NCBI): domain Eukaryota; kingdom Metazoa; phylum Ctenophora; class Tentaculata; order Cydippida; family Pleurobrachiidae; genus Pleurobrachia; species Pleurobrachia bachei. The sequence continues at coordinate 13,691 of AVPN01001843.1, read as the reverse complement.
CCACAATCTTAACTAGAAAATATGTCAATAATTATTCGGGCGATTATATTAGGGATATCTACGATCGCTATAGGACTGGCTGGTATCCTAGGTAACGCCTGTTCAATATGGTTCAACTTTAGAAGGAAGGGATTCCCGAGGCAACTCTACATTGTTCTAAACCTCATCGATCTCAGTGTTTGTGTTATTGCAATTCTCTCCCAATGCCGGTTGTTCGATAACTTGGAGGACATCATAATTCTAGTCATGTACTTCGCCTTTGCAAACCAGGCCTCAGCACTATGGACTTGTATAATGGGCGGTGCTCGACTTTTAGCCATGTCTCGGCCCTTTTATCAAATCAATAAACGGCTATTCTGGACAGTTTCTACAGTAATTATTGGTGTTAGCTTAATCTTGCAAGTTTTCTTATGCCATTTCCAGGACACCGACAATCAAAATACTAATATAGTGAGGAATCTCTGGACATATTTCGGATGGACAAGTGGTATTATCTTGGTAAACCTCGTGATTACAGGATGGACAGGTACCCTACTTTACCGAAAATCAGCCGTCTCGTCAGGAACAAATCAAAACCGACGGAATGCAGCCATTACAGTATTTCTACTCGGTATTGTGTTCCTAATTACTAACATAAGTTGCTTGGTGTTGTTTGTCATGTACCTTAAGATAATTGGTAAGGGTGGTAACGTTGCTGATGCCGATGTTGTGGCTAGTGGCTATCTAAAGTTTGTTACTTGGATGGTCCTTATTGTGACTAATGCCGCTTTGAACCCGCTGGTTATACTACGAAAGAAGCTGGTGGGTTTATGCTGTACCATCCTGTGTAGGAGACCGACCCGCTCCTCTACTCTGCATACTAATATAACTCGCTTTTCAACTGATGTATCAACTCGTGATCCTGCGAATAATACTGTTCGACTCAACAGGACTTTTACAGTAACAGACGGAGTATAGCAGTGTTCATTTTTCCACCCAATGACTGAGTACGAACTTTTAGCAACTAAGTAGTGAACAGTGAACACTATTGAAATAAAAAACATTGATGCTAATTCAAATAAAAGCTGAGTTGTTAAGTTGTTAGATGATAAAAAATGAAAATTGTGTTGGTCTGGAATGGCATTTTGCACATTCATGAATCTTTTTGTTGCCAAATTCCAGCATCTTCATAGTTTTCCAAAAACAAAACAGTGTTTATAGTCAAAATATCGATATTATGGTGCTCCTAAACCTCCTCAATCTCCCTGCCAGGAACAACCAGACTAAACTGAATGTCGAAGAAATTGCATTCCTGAGTCCTAAGAGTAAGAAAGTCCAGAGAACCCTGTACTGTCGTATACCCGAGTACTGCTATCAGTTCCTGCCCTACTTTTGGTTTTACCTTAATCAGGTACTTAATTATTTGACCAATTAATTGACCAATTAATTGACCAATTAATTGACAGGACGGGGCGTTTGCCCCCCTCCCCCGGTGAGTGGTATCTTGTCTCCTAACACAACGTGTTCTTTCCACAGCACCTGGTTCAAGAGAAGTTGTTCCTGGCACGGTATGAGCCCAATAACCCTGATAGGATTCTCTTCCTAAATGAGACTACAGGGGCTCCTGATTGTGCACGGGATTGTGAGGTGTATATCAAGGTGAAAACTACAAGTCCAGACTTTAGAATGAAACATCATGGGCGGCATCAACATGGTAATAATGGGGAATAGCTGTAATTAGTTGGTAATTAGTTGGTGATTAGCTAGTAATTCATTAGTAGTTGGTTAGATATTGGGTCGAAAATAGGAAGAAAAAATTCATCGGGAGACATAACACGCTTCCCCTCTCTTCAGATGACCGACAGTCGGTGTCAAGTCTGCTGCTCCTGAACATATCAATACTGGAGAGCGGGGGGCAGATGGTGGATTTCAACAACAGGAGTTTCAAGCAAGAGTCCCCTGTGTTTGAGACACTCTGTGGGGACAGTTCAGGAGAACCATCAGCAAAGGAACACAATAATCCAATAGCATTCACTGATACACTTGGTACGATGCAACTAACTATGAAATCTCCCTTACATCACACTCAGAAATATCCCTTGGGGCTTTGTATAAAATTAATAAATCCAATATCCCTACCAATATCCCTATATACAAATATCCAATGTGTTACAGATGATAATTCTCGGCTAAGCCTGAGACTGAGGATTATTGAGAGGCGGAGGAAGGCGGGTCAGAGTCACAAGTTCGATGAGAAATTCCAAACATCCCTATTCCAGGCCATCCAGGCAGCTTATATTTCTCTCCTTCTGGAGATTTGGTTCCTACCTGCTGAACTAACACCACGGAACGCATCTGCAATAGGTAAATAGTAACACCTCCCTTGACCCTTGATTACCGAGAACAATGACCATCTAACACCTCCAAAACACTTCATTCTGTTACAGTCGATATGGGAGAAGACAGTATGTCAGTGACACCAAAACAGCCCAGCAGCGTCAAACAGATGAGCCACTTTTCCCGGAACAACAAGAGCCGCCGGAGCAGCAATGAGAGTTTAGATAGTCAGGGGGAATGGAAAGGTAAATAACTTTGCGGTGGATATTATTTATCTTTTATTGTCTGGGTGTAAAATTATTGCACGTGCTAGCTAAGAAATGTGAAATGCACGCCCTCTCCTGACACACACTTCATTACATCTTTAGCAGCGGCTGCCGCCCCACCTCCGCCTCGTCTCGGTTTCCTCCGGCCCCGGACCTGGTCCCTACCCCCCGAGCTAAGCCAACTCGGGCCCCGACGTGGGGGTATAACGCAGTGCAGCACACCCCAAATCTATATTTCACTCTTTTAAACATCTGCCCATTGTATCTCCCTAGTGTACTATGTAGAGCTTTACTTTCTCATCTTCGCTCGTTGTTCGTGCATGCAACTTTTGATTTGCATCTGTGCCTCCCATCTCTCCTCTGATTCTTGCAGCACTGTACTCACGATATGTCCTTCTTTCTTTAACACGACAATGTATCCCCCAGATAAACTGATGAGAAGGGCTCAGCGGGAGGAAAACTCAAATCTTCACCCGAGGCTGAGACAGCGGTGTATTGAGGCATGCCAGGTATATTATTCTGAAGTTTGTCACGTGATATTTTAGTTTATCACGTGATATTTTAGTTTGTCACGTGATATTTTGTTTGTCACGTGATTGAATAACTAGATTGTTCAACTTTTCTTAACTTTTCAGGTTGGGTTTGAGTTAAAAACAAAGATAATAAAACACGAAGTGATCAAAATACCGTCAATTTATGACTCCGCTCAAGTGATCAACAAAGTTCGAGAGGTAATTATCACAGTAACATTTCTAATTATCAGTAGCCACACAAATGTCTCTTGGTGTAACCCCCATCTAATTGCTACAATCCCTATCTAATCTCCATCGCCCCCATCTAATCTCCACCCCGTCTAATCCCCACCACCCCACCAGGGATTGTTCCGTACCTTCCATACCCGGATATTTGATCAAGATGACGACTACCGAATGTTCCCACCCAGAGCCTCGCACACAGAGGAGGAGATCCAAAACACCCGAATTCTAATTGTAGCAAGACGAAACCAGCTGGTAAACGAAGCTCGTATCAAAATGAAGGGATCTGCACTTGCCGCTCATATGAGTGACACTCCTGAGGTTATAGCTGAGTTAGAGTCCGGACACCAAGAGATGACCAGCATGGCTAGCGTGGATGTACCCCGGCAGATTCACATCATTGTAACGTTAGAGGGCAAGATGTTGAGGTTTTGGTTTTATAACGTCCAGAGTGATCTAAGGGTGCAGTTTCTGAACAACATCAAGTCGATGTGTCTGGTGTTGGACAGTAGGGGTCTACTGCTGAACAGGATCCTGTTACACAAGCTGAGGCATGAGTTACCTCCCCACTACACCCATCACGCGGCTATGTTACCCAAGAATAGTACCTCGGTCAAGGAGCTGGTGGAGGATAGAGAGATGGGAGGGATGGTTGGAGGTCAGAGTGGTGGGGGGACCTTCAAATCTAACGAGATTACCAAGTTTTACCAGGATATCTACGATAATTATCATCCTGGATTGTTGAGGGTAAAGGGATCTGTTACAAGGGAGAGAGAACCAATCAGGAGACATGGCCTCCAGCTGGCTAGATTCATGCAATGTGATGAGGCAAGGAAAGCGGAGGAAGAGACCAGTGTAGATCTGGATGATCCCGATTTACCCGAGATGATCACCCGAGAACAGGCCAAACAGTTGAAAAAGAATGCCCGACTGTTACACTATGTTGCATCCCCTCTCCTGTTCTCGAGTAAGATCCGCTCCCTACAGGGCTCAGCGGGAGGAAAACTCAAATCTTCACCCGAGGCTGAGACAGCGGTGTATTGAGGCATGCCAGGTATATTATTCTGAAGTTTGTCACGTGATATTTTAGTTTATCACGTGATATTTTAGTTTGTCACGTGATATTTTGTTTGTCACGTGATTGAATAACTAGATTGTTCAACTTTTCTTAACTTTTCAGGTTGGGTTTGAGTTAAAAACAAAGATAATAAAACACGAAGTGATCAAAATACCGTCAATTTATGACTCCGCTCAAGTGATCAACAAAGTTCGAGAGGTAATTATCACAGTAACATTTCTAATTATCAGTAGCCACACAAATGTCTCTTGGTGTAACCCCCATCTAATTGCTACAATCCCTATCTAATCTCCATCGCCCCCATCTAATCTCCACCCCGTCTAATCCCCACCACCCCACCAGGGATTGTTCCGTACCTTCCATACCCGGATATTTGATCAAGATGACGACTACCGAATGTTCCCACCCAGAGCCTCGCACACAGAGGAGGAGATCCAAAACACCCGAATTCTAATTGTAGCAAGACGAAACCAGCTGGTAAACGAAGCTCGTATCAAAATGAAGGGATCTGCACTTGCCGCTCATATGAGTGACACTCCTGAGGTTATAGCTGAGTTAGAGTCCGGACACCAAGAGATGACCAGCATGGCTAGCGTGGATGTACCCCGGCAGATTCACATCATTGTAACGTTAGAGGGCAAGATGTTGAGGTTTTGGTTTTATAACGTCCAGAGTGATCTAAGGGTGCAGTTTCTGAACAACATCAAGTCGATGTGTCTGGTGTTGGACAGTAGGGGTCTACTGCTGAACAGGATCCTGTTACACAAGCTGAGGCATGAGTTACCTCCCCACTACACCCATCACGCGGCTATGTTACCCAAGAATAGTACCTCGGTCAAGGAGCTGGTGGAGGATAGAGAGATGGGAGGGATGGTTGGAGGTCAGAGTGGTGGGGGGACCTTCAAATCTAACGAGATTACCAAGTTTTACCAGGATATCTACGATAATTATCATCCTGGATTGTTGAGGGTAAAGGGATCTGTTACAAGGGAGAGAGAACCAATCAGGAGACATGGCCTCCAGCTGGCTAGATTCATGCAATGTGATGAGGCAAGGAAAGCGGAGGAAGAGACCAGTGTAGATCTGGATGATCCCGATTTACCCGAGATGATCACCCGAGAACAGGCCAAACAGTTGAAAAAGAATGCCCGACTGTTACACTATGTTGCATCCCCTCTCCTGTTCTCGAGTAAGATCCGCTCCCTACAGACAGACAAAGAGACGTATTCCTATGTGAGCAGTAAAGGCAGCACCTCCAATCTCGATCTAGATCACCCGGCGTGGTTCCTAGCGTTCAAGAAGCGGCTCCTTGACAAGTTCCTTGAGTACCTGAAGGACCCCATGAGAGGCATCAGAATGCAGTTGAGATACGAAGCAGAGGGTGTTGGGAAAGAGGTTCATATCAGTCAGACATTGAATGACGATGACAATGAATCGATATTGTGTAAGGATATTCCTGGGGGAGGGAGGATACTGTTAGGGGTGCTCATCCAGAATTCTACATTTTGTGTCAAGCTGTATGTGCTGAACAGTGACAACAGACTTCAGGTAGATTGCATATTATTTTTAATTTTCTCTTTTCTCTAAAACTACCATATTATTCGGATGCAACCCTGACTAATTAACTAATTAACAACTCCCTTCCCAGGTATTCCAAGAGTGTAGTTTCCTAATGACCCACACCCACTCCTACTCCTTCTCCTACGATTGGATGGTGCACTCCATCTACGACTCCCTGGTCCGTAACGATGAAACAAGCGATGATATCCTGCCTATTCACCACTGTGTGACTTGTGTTGTGAAGCGATATGAGATCAGCCCGGAACCACCACATACCCGGTGTTGGATCAAGGAACTGACTGGTATTGGGGTGCCTTGTACCTTGAGAACTTGTGATGTGCCCGCTAGGAAATTGTTCGAGCACATGGTGTTGAATAAGGATAGTTTGGGACTGTTTACTGTTGAAGGGGCCAAGGGTAGCAAGTTGATGGTTCTTATCATACAAAACAGGATCAATAACTACAAATTCGCTCTGGTTATATCTGATGTTAACCAGAAGGAGAGATTCAAGGACTATTACATTTCGTGTTATCTAATCCTGGCAAAACATCTCAATTCCCCTCCCCTTTCATCCCTGAGTAAGGAATCTTTGTATGTAAGGAGTAGGAACGAGAGCATGACTACAATCTCCACCGCTTCTACCTCGCCTGGTTCTATTAGAACTGATGATGGGGAGGTTCACCTTGTTAGACCCCGAATGAACAGTGAAATATACCGAAATGAAGCTGAGAGTAAACGAGAGTTGTATGCTAAGGCCAGACTTGTAGCAGAGGAGGAACTTAGGTCGTTATTTGAGGCATCTCAGCGGAGTTACCGACGTAGTGACCTTGTACAATGTTTGGTAAGGTGCCAGCCTAGATCTAGTATTGCTCTAGAGTTATCAGCCAACTTCAGTAAAACAGAACAGTTCTCTTCTGCTCAACTTGCTGAGCTCGAAATGAATCTGAGCGTAAGGCAGGGTTTGGTTCAGCAAGGTAGCTCCATTCACTGGCTGTTTCAAAAGTGGGAGACAGGAAGGTACAAGAAACTGTTGGATTTCCTGAAGGAAAAGAGCCGAGTTGAGGCTATGTCTATTGTTATGGATCCTGATAAATCGGAGGTTGCGGTTCTAACCAACACACAACGCATTCCAGGCCGAGTTGAGAAGGTTGCAATAGTTGTCCTGAGGCATCAGGGACAGAAGTTGAATGTTTCAGCGATAATGAAATCCGAACTTGAGTCTGAGGATAATTTTTATGTTTCATTTTGGGAGCGGGTCTTGTCACTGATTTGTGTGTATGTTTGGGAGAGATTATTGGCAGGTGGGAGTTGATTTTTAGTTGTTTTGTTTGCGTGTTTGTTGGTTTTGTTTGATGATTTCTAAATGTATGTTTTTTATAAATTTTCACGTTGGAAAGTTCCGTCTTTTGAATTTTTCGGTCACACTCGGACAAGGTCCCTGGGGAAATGAACGGAGGCGGCGGGGTGGTTGAAGTAAGGAAACTGCGCGCTGTAGCAATTGAACTCAGGGCGCACCCGAGAGACGGCTGTGGTGGGAATTGTACTGACAAGCGCTCCTGAGAGACGGGGCTGTGGTGGGAATTGTACTGACAAGCGCTCCTGGAAACAATGAAAAGGGACTGATCTTTTAGCACAGAAATATAAATAAGCAAAACTTTATTGAACATAACTGTTAAAATAACCCTTCTCATGATGTCGTACGGTAGAAATAAACATCGAGCAAAAGTCTCACAACACCAAGAGTTTGATGTTTTATGGTGCGGTCTATATAATATTGCTATTAAATAATATCACGGGACAGTCATAAATAAGTATAACACGTCACTTTACAAATGAAGGATTCAGTAATATACAAGGTGATGTTCACTGCAGGCTAAGTGTGTGAGCATGATATGAATAATTACTGGTTCATATTTTGGTCGAACACCCTGTACGGATTACCGGCTAACTAAAAACTTGGTTCACAGTCTCTCTTATCTGAGATAAGATAATATCTCCCTCTCATCTCCTGCAGTTCATGCTCAATTTACTCATGCTCCGTGCCACACTCTCGCCACCCTTCTTGCTCTTCCTCTCCGTGCAACTCTCGAACACCTTCCACAATCGAATGCTCTCGTCAGCACCCAATGACACCACGGTGCTACCTCTCGGGTGACATGGCCAGTTGGAGGACTCGATCTTGGTGACCTGTTAGTTCGGCTATCCGGGTCATTGAGGGGTATTTCCATACTGTTAGTTGGTTCTGGAGGTACCCGTGCCCCGTTACCAGTTCCTTGCTGTGCTGCGACCACAGGATTGAGCTCACCTAGGGAGATGATGAGGGTTAATAATATAACAAGGATATATGCAGTGAGTGAGCCGAGAAGAACAACAATTGCATTATGGAAGACTGATTAATATTCAGAACATCAAGTTTTTGTTCAACCCCGAATGGTAGTCTAGCTTGGCAAATGAAGTACCTGGGATCCAGTGTTGACTTTGTGTTGAAGTGTACCCGCTGACGCATTCCAGAAACACAACTGTCTATCCTGTGATCCACCCCCTGTAGCTAATAGATACTTGGAGTGGGGTGACCAGGCTAGAGCCTTCACTGCTGCACTGTGCTCTATCAGGGTGTGTACAGGTTGTGTCTCTCTGTCCGCCCACACCATTACCCTGTTGTCATTAGAACCAGAAGCAAGGTATTTACCATCTTTACTGTAGGCAAGTCCACACACCTTGAGAGAAGTTAGAGATTAGGGCACATTGTACACAGCTACATTTAGTAGTAAGACATACCCGAATACGTAGTATTACTACACAAAACCTCCACTCCTCGAGTGTTTTTAGAATTCTAGGACTTCTAAAGAATGTGTAGACTACACATACCCCCTTCGTTAACAGAATTCTAGAATACCTCAAGATCGTGTCCAGTGAGGGTAGCAACTTGATGGTTGGCCACTCTGACATCATGATGGATAATCTGACCGCTCCTGCTACCACTGTGTGGAAATATTCAGATGTTAGTTGTGGATGGCTATATCGAGTGACTGAGTTGACATTATAAGTTAGCAGTTTGGGAAAGTTTGGTGTGAAGCAGGAACCGACCAAATCAGGAAATGATGGTCCCTATTGGCTGATAACCAGTCACATGATCTAAATAACGAGTTCTGATTGGTTGTGTACTTGTGTCGGTCGGTTCATGTTATGTTCTAACCTAGAGAGGATGTACTCATTCCAGGCTAGTGATCCCACTCGATCAGTGTGCCCAGCCATGGATCTGATCTGGGCTTGTTTCTCTACATTCCACAAGGAGACAGTGTTATCATAATCACCGATTGCAATAATCTCCGGGACTATGGGGGACCACTGTACAGATGCTATCTGACAATTGTGCTGGAAAGGGAGAGCGTTATCATTAGTTATGCCTTTAAATGATCCCGTTTTCACGAGATTATTCGACAGAAAACCTCCCTGATAAACTTTACACACCCCCACCTTTCCCCTGTTTTCCTTGCTCGAACCTCCCGGATAGAAAAAGGGTTTGACCATAAGGGTCAAGATAACATAGTATTACCTACCAACCAACCAACATAACATGTACCTCGGTAAGCACTGTGATATCCCCGCTAGCAGCATTCCAGATATACACACTATCATTGAGCGCCACACACAACAAATTCCCAACACTCCAATCCAGCAGGTTGAGGTAGTAATCGTTGTTCAGGTCTGGGGCATCCAGGACCCGCCAGGCAGATTGTGGTATGGATCTATAAGATGCCTTTCTGTTCACCTGTCCTGAGCTCTGGGCAAACATACCCTGAGGGGATATAGGGGTTACATCACAGTTGGAACTTAGAGGCGAACTTAAAAAGTTTTTACTCCTCTGGAAAGGTCAAGAAATCGGGTTGATCGCGGTCAGACAGACCGAAAACATATTGAGTCACGGCGACAGTGTTTATTCCCTGCCTAGTAGAGATAGGCCCTTTATATTTACCTTTGGTTGGGAGCTGAGTAGGTTATTTGAAGGTAGGGGTGCCTTGTTCCTCATATTCAGGATCTTGGGTTGTGGTGCAATGTTGAGGTTCTGTTTCATTACCTCTTTGTACCTTGGGGAGAAGCGGGTCAGGTTTTTAGCTCAGATATGGACCGTACCCAACGATCAAATAAGACTAGTGAAAGGCTATGAAAAATGAGAAACAAGAGAAATGAGGGGGGGGGGTGGTACCTTCGCGTGGTAGGGGAATCAAGGTTTTCATCCTCTTTATTCAACATATCAAACCCACTACTGTCAAAGTTGTTGCCAGACCGGGGTGGTATAAACCTATCACAACTCGGAGTGGTGTGTGCCGACCTCTTTCCCTCCCTTGACTTTGACAAGATCTTCTTCGGTGTTCCAACCTTGTTCTGGCACTTGAGAGATGTTCCCAGCTTTTTCTTGGGAGTTCCATCAGGGTTTGTTGTCTTGTATGGCATGTTGATGAGAGAGGGTTTACAGGGTGTTCGTCTGGCCTCACCCGTACCGGAGAAACTCTCTCCGATCGTGCTGGAGACATTACTGAGACTCGAGAAGGAGGTATTTGAGGTGGTGATCTTATTTCTCCGTTCCATTTCTTTCCGCTGCCACCGTGGGACTACTCTGTTCGAGATAATGGGCTCGCGGGAATCTGACATAATAAAGCGGCTACAGGGAAGAGAGAGTTTGTTAAGCGGAAATGATAGGGTGGAAATGGAGGGGGGGATAATCAGAGATAACAAGTTTGAATACCGCTATTGGAAAATCGCGCGCCGAAACTGCTGTACTTTAAATACAGGGCAGTCGCGCGGTGAAAGGTAAAATATCTCAAATACTACAAAACTGTAACCGGATCAAATCACAGAACACAACTGACAAGCAAACTAAACTTTCTCTCTCTCGCATCTCAGTGAAATTCTGACACAAGTGCATTAACTTTACTAAACTGAGAGTACTTTCTAAGTTTCATAGACACCGGACCAGTTATTCTGGTTCCCAGGGGTTCATAGTTTTCGTTGATGAACACGCAGTTGTTGGTATCAAATCGGGGACATGTCACCCTGTCCTGTACTAAACCAGTTATTACAGCACGATACATACTGCCTTTGTATGTTACCTATTGGAGGTGGGGTGAATGGGGGTTATGAACTAGATAATGGTCAACAGATGTCCAAAAAGTTGAAACTGATATAAGAACTTGTTTCTCTATCTCACTCTTCAAATCAACATCTCTCACTGGATTGAAATCACTATCTCTCATTATAACATACCTTGACTACTGTTCCAACTTTGACCCTCTTATCCCGCCCATAGAACCCAATGATCTTGACCCATTTCTCAGGAATCTTGGGGTCCCCCGTGAAGTTACATTGCTTGTTTAGTCGTGTTAGTGTTTGGACACCTCGAACACAAGTCTGAAGGGCAGGCGAGAACAGGGATGTTCTCAGAGACATACTAAATAAAATGTGACAGTTAGATAGAGCTGGTGAAGGGTTGTGTGTGAGTTCAATGTGTATCAAATCTTGATGATTTTACATTTAACGCGAATATAAACTAAACACCGTATGTGAAAATGTTGGTTACGAAGTCACCCCTAATATTGCATATATATGTATATATATACGTGCTCGCGCCCACCGGGGCGCTCGCGTGGTGGGGTAATTTCATTACCAAGTGAAAATGTGACTTGTCACCCAAAAAAAGTATTGACCAAGAATTTGTTCGACCCTCTTTTACTGCTATGTACCACACCTTTTGAATTTGTCACGAAATGGTATCACAGTGTTTTCAAATATCAAAATGAACAACTGGTGACAATCATGGATGTCAAACTAATCATTGCCTCGCCTTCAGCTACCACGATAATGGAAGCTGGACCATTTAGGCTGTCATTTTGTCTTCTTTTTCAGCTGAATCATTTAGCCTGTTATTGTCTCCTTTTTCAGCTGAATCATTTTGGCTGTCGTTTCTTCCTTTTTCAACCAGCTGGGTGATGATACGGACATTTTCTTTAAAGCTGTAACGGCGAACTCTTTCACTTTTGTCATTTTAATTTGACTGGACTGGATTGGTTTGTTCTCCAACTACTCATGTTCTGGGCTGCTTTGCTACTGGTTTTGTCCGGAATATCATCAAGTCAAGTAATAGGTAAGCGGTAAGACAATTATTTCTTGACGATTTGTATATATGATCGTACACACTTGTTGGGGTTCCATAATTTAGCAAATTATTCTCATTAACACTGTTTGTCAGATGGAAACTGGTACAAATGTGAGGATTGGAAGAAGTTCCATTGGGATCTAGATACTATCGGTCTGGATATCTACACTAAGGGACAAAATACAACTGTACACAACACCTTTTTCATAGAAACGAATCTAGGGTTCATTAGATTCGATTCCATATACAGAGATTATGAGGTGCGATTGGAGAACTGTGGCGATAAAAGTGTACATATACACGGCAAGATGTTTCATGACAAAATTTGGAGGTTTAGCAAAACGAGCGAGGCACTAATACTCCAGCACGATGATAAGGACAGTGATTCTTATGATGAAGCACTACGTTTCAATTTTGTTACCGATGTTGAAACAAAAGGTGATCCGGCTTACTGTCACCTACTCTGGAGTCAAAACGTGACTGAAATTTTATTTCACGATATAAACGCTCACGGTATTTCTACCCGTTTTCGAGCAAGAGGTAAGCTTTGGGAAAGTTTGGGTATGATTCTATCTCAAATTGAAACAAGGGTCAATCTCGCCAAATTAAATTGCTTAAAACATTATTGGCCCCTAGTGTGTCGACCGATAGAGGACCGCGATGGGGTCATCCAATATGGAAAAGTACCGGGAGACACTGTTGTGGTTTCTCCGTGGATTAAGAAGAAATGCTTACCTAGTGGTAATTGGACTGACAACGGTATAACAGGTATTGAATTGTCAATTATTTCTATGGTGTTAGTGATCACTAGGGTTGGGTAAAATGTTTGTACGGTACAATAACTAAAGTGCGTTTCAAACGACTTGACCTGAGATTCCTGGAAATTGGAGTATTGCATGTTATATTTACTAAGAGAGATCCCGAATTTCCAGGAATCTCAGGTCAAGTCGTTTGAAACGCACTTTAATAGGGTGAGAGTTTGCAGCAAGGCTTGTTCTTAGGACATACTCAATTAACTCAGATATTAACTCAGATATAACAAGGATGTTGTTTACCAGCAAGCTTGACAGTACAATGACATGTTGCGTTTTATATTTAAACGGTTTTGAGAGGCGGGACTAAAACACCTTTTTAACGGGTCTAGCGAGTTTTATAATTTTGACCGTTTTGAGAGGTGGTACAGTGGCCGTGGGTAGTATGGTGCCATGGGACGTGATACCATGTTGACAGGCCCTAATATTTTGCCTAAGTCATTGCCACAAAGAAACATGACAACAAACGCCAGCCTTCATGTCATATGTGGCACTTGGCTGAAACTTTTTGTTAGTAATTTAAGTAGCAATTTAAATCAATCAAATGATTGATTATCGTTTGTAATTTAACATAACCTGGAGGCTCTGGCTCGCCTTTCGTGGGTCACGGAGGCCTTTGAAATTTTGACGATTCGCTATTTGAATTAAAAATCTAAATTCGCCTATGAAGTATTCTTCACGTTCCTTCTAACCTTGACAACCGAAAAACGACATGAAATATGCTACAGACCCTTCGAAGGCAGCGGCCAC
>AVPN01001840.1:0-17960 GCA_000695325.1 Pleurobrachia bachei | reverse complement strand
TACTTGAAGGAGACCTATATCATCATGAAACGAGCACTCGGACCAGTTGACATGTTCTGAAAGTTTCTGATCTCGTGGTGATCTGGGTATGTCTGATTAACTAACTAACTAAACTGGTTTAGTTAGTTAGTTAGCTTGTACATGGTATGTCTGATTTGATCTCTCTCTTTCCTACTCTATCATCATTAGATAACATCGTAACTATTGAAAAATCAGTTTAAATAATCAGACCATTTCTGGTTGAAACAAGACAACTCTGTCAGAGCATTTGAAACAAGTCATTTACTGAGTAAATTCAGTAGTCAGTATAGCAATTGAAAAAGAAGAAGATTGTTACTAGTTACTATACCTGGGCATGGTGTACACAAGGTGGCCCTATCAGTATCACTATAACTATCTCGGGGACATATGGTACACGGCTCAAATCCAGTGGCACTGAAGCTGCCAGGGGTACAGGGTGTCCTAGAAATACAATCCCCGCTGGACTTAGATCCCGTACTTTCAGTCGTGTGACCCAGTGGACATTTTACACAACGATCTGCCCCTGACTCAGCCTACAAGATTGTGTTTTATGAAGGAGTATAAAAGCTAACCATTCTATGTGTATAGGCCCAAATAACTACCGTTGTTTTGATTTGCATTCTATCGTTCTAGTGATAAAGGAGTAGAATATGTTTTGATAAAGGAATACAAACCTGATATCTTCCAATAGCACATGGAACGCATGATTTACTGGCCAACTTGTTGTTGAAGGTACCTGGGCTACATTCTAAACACGGTCCATATCTACCGGTAGTGCTGTATCTCCCCGCAGGACATAATCCTGTAGTAAATATAAAACTGTTCGGCTGTTATATGTTATAATATTTCATATTTACTTGATCTGTAAAGACATGCTGGCGAAAGTGCTTGAGAGCTAATCGGTATGGTGTTTATAGATCTGATCAATACGTTGGCGTTGATCTCGCTATAAAAGCTGTCAGAGTTTGTTGACTATTAGTAAAGGGTGGGACTCTCTCACCCCTTAGTCAACAATTTAGACGTACCATCACAAGGTCCCTCCCAGTATGTATAATCGGTAACATGTTGAGCATAGTCAGACTCGGTGAAAACTGTGAAATCGCTGTTCTCACTGAACCCTGCAGGGATAGAAATCTATTACAGTCGGACCCCGATTAATTGACATCCTCGGGGGAAGGGGTTTTGGTCACTAAATCGGGGTGGCCACTAAATCGGGGTCAAATATCGTTAATCTCCTATATCGGGGGAAATTTTTCCTGTCACTAAATCGGGTTGCCACTAAATCGGGGGGCACTAAATAGGGGTCCGACGGTTGAGACTGTAGTACAGGCGGCTAGGTTTCGCTGCCTAGGATGACACTAAATGCCTATCAAACTACCCAAAGATTACGATCACTTCTTCTTCGTTGAGACTGTAGTACAGGCGGCTAGGTTTCGCTGACTGGGATGACACTAAATGCCTGTCAAACTACCCAAAGATTTTTAAATCTATCAAATTTGCGATACATATTATTCACCAGAATATTATTACGAAATAGCACCCACATTCTGAAAAATTGTTATATACCCCACTCCCCAGCTACATAATATTATGTTTCCGGGGGCGCTGGTGTGAAGGACTGGATATGGTATAATTTCACCAATGTACATTACCTATAATTCCCTTCCTACAGAGAGCCCTTGCCAGCTCGCAATAACTTGTAAACGGTTCACCAGTTCCCTGGTCCGTAGTGGCACACACCGGTTTGGGGTCCGTCACATCATCACATTTGGGACATGTCCCTATGACATTGTCATCCTGGCAGGCACCCAGCGATGCGATAAAATCATCGACCTGTGTGTGTGTGTGTGTGATGATAGATGATTCAACTAGTTTCGTGACATCTCAACAGTCTTACACCTAGCATTTCTCATTAATGAAGTACTGCAGAGCTGTGGATAGATATAATGTAGACACCTAAAAATTCTCATGAATGAAATCTGACTAAAATCAAGACTAAAGTCTAAGAAATTGTAAGAAATAATAAACCTGGGCTTCAAGATTAATGGTATTGATGTCAACATCGTGTCCAGCAGTGATAATTCCAAGGTGACACAGTGCCACAAACAGGTCACACTTTGTTTGGTACGTCTGTCCGTCTATACCACACAACTCAAAATCACCTCCAGCCCATTTACTGGAAAATATGGAATGTTTCATTGTGGTGCTCCTTCATAAAACAAAATGTTACCTGCATGTTAAAATAAAGTTTTGTGAAGGAGCAACTACCTGCAAGTAGGACATTCAGCAAGAGTTGGTGTCGCGTGTAGTAGAGCACTAAGAAGCAGTAGAGAAAGGAATGGTAACATGTTAATTCAGAACTGGATCATTTGTAACGAGGCAGTGTGAAGAAGGAGAGCCCTTTCTAATTTCCTCCAATACCTGTCTGTAGATCTTTGAACTCGCCACATTTAAACCTACCCAGGTGTCCAACTATTTCACCCGCTCTAACCACGTTTACCACCCCCTCCATCACTTTTATAATTGCCGCCAACCCCCTCCCCTCCCCTGCTTTAGCCCTCCCCTGCCCCAGACACAATCATGACTGCTGCACACCTGACTATACAGTCTATACTCTATGATGACACACGTACATTGTACGTGGTTCTTCTACTTGGACTTCTCAATCTCATACTAAAACGTCACAAATTAATAATTAATAACGTTCCAAGGCATCACTTGCTCTCACCTTATATTCAAAGCTAGATAACACACTAAAATTCACTAATCATAATCCATCACACACAGGTCGGGCAAGTTACTACGAGCGTAATCTGGAGACGTGGAGGCAACTGTGGAGAACCCTGGAGATGAGTGACGTCATAATATTTGTTTGTGACGTCAGATACCCCACTCTACACTTCTCACACCCCGTCTACAAGTGTGAGTAATATTATCTCTGTTGTCATGGCTATAGCATGGCTTTAATGTCGGTACGGAGAGAGTATACAACCTCTCTGGCTCTAGCTACAGTTGCCATAAGACTAGAGAAACTCCTAGTACATTTGAGTTGATAACATCAATCTCACAAAATCATTTTACAGCTAACACCCCCCCCCCATAGACATATCAGAGGAGCTAGAGAAGCCAGTGATTCTAGTACTAAACAAGATCGACATGGTAAACCCTGCCGTCTCAGTGTCCTGGAAAAGATACTTTGAGTCCTCCTACCCTGGCCTCCGTGTTGTCCTCTTCTCCTCCCGTCCTGACCGGCAAAGGGTTGTTGAGAATACTGGGAAGCGGTTGCTAAAGAGGGATATCGTTAGGAAACAGGGCTGGGCGTATGGGGCTGATAGCTTGATTCAACTAGCTAAGGTTTGGTATGAGGATAGAGTTGCTAAATATCTGCCGACCCCAACCACAGCTGATCAGACCCCTAAGAAGGGGGACGAGGGGGAGGAGAGTTTTGTGACCGTTGGTATGATAGGGCAGCCTAATGCTGGGAAGAGTTCCCTGATTAACGGGCTGTTACAGGACAAGAAAGTCAGCGTGTCAAGGACACCCGGGCACACTAAACATTTCCAGGTAATACACTTGTTTTTATACAGACAGGCAAAATGTGAATTAACTAGATAACAACAAACGATAAAATTACAAAGGTACTAAATCATTGCCTTGTTGGACTCCGTTTGAACAAAACAACTAAATCAGTATTATTGTTTCAGACGATATTCTATAGCGCAGATATAAGGTTGTGTGATTGTCCTGGTCTTGTCTTCCCAACTACCGCACCAAAACAACTCCAGATAATCTCAGGAATGTTCCCCGTCTCTCAGGTAAATGCAACACCATATATGGCATGCCACGTGACACACAACACCATATATGGGTATACCCAACCACCGCACCAAAACAACTCCAGATAATCTCAGGAACGTTCCCCGTCTCTCAGGTATATAATTGTTGTTGTCAACGAGCTCGACGGTGGTTTTTCCGTCGGAAATCGAGTTTGACTGAGTTATAGTTTGACTGTCATCAATTCGTTAGTAAAGGCTCCCTTGCCTCGTCTCTCCGACTGTCCCACACCCTCAAGCTCGGCATTAGGGACCGAACATAAAGGTAAAACCGCCGGTTAGTTAGAGTGTACAGGACAGGGTTGATTACCGTACCAAGACATAAAAGAGCGCTTGCCACTAGCGGATCCGAGGCCGATTCATCCGTTTTTGTGATCAAACTCCGCACAGTGAAAAACAAGTAGGCAGACCAACTGGCTAGGAATACAGTTGTAAGGGAAATCACCGTGGTCAAGGCTTTGAAATTAAAACCAGACTGGGACGTTAGGCATATCTGGGTCGCCATAATTAGCATGAATATGTTGCAGCTGACAGTCGCGATGAGAGGGATTAGTACCAAAAAGGTAGCTAAACCCCGATAAACCTGGTACTTCTCGGCTAGTGAGTGTGATGTGTTATGCCAAAACTTGATCCTACAGTCCCACTCGGTATCATCAAAATAGTAATTCGTGCTATCGGAAGATTCTACAAATATAATCGGTGTTATCACAAGACCGGAACATACCAGGATCCAATAAGTGATCAGGCACACCCATGCCATTTTTGGTGTGATCAACTCCCGAGGGGGAGGAGAGTTTTGTGACCGTTGGTATGATAGGGCAGCCTAATGCTGGGAAGAGTTCCCTGATTAACGGGCTGTTACAGGACAAGAAAGTCAGCGTGTCAAGGACACCCGGGCACACTAAACATTTCCAGGTAATACACTTGTTTTTATACAGACAGGCAAAATGTGAATTAACTAGATAACAACAAACGATAAAATTACAAAGGTACTAAATCATTGCCTTGTTGGACTCCGTTTGAACAAAACAACTAAATCAGTATTATTGTTTCAGACGATATTCTATAGCGCAGATATAAGGTTGTGTGATTGTCCTGGTCTTGTCTTCCCAACTACCGCACCAAAACAACTCCAGATAATCTCAGGAATGTTCCCCGTCTCTCAGGTAAATGCAACACCATATATGGCATGCCACGTGACACACAACACCATATATGGGTATACCCAACCACCGCACCAAAACAACTCCAGATAATCTCAGGAATGTTCCCCGTCTCTCAGGTAAATGCAACACCATATATGGCATGCCACGTGACACACAACACCATATATGGGTATACCCAACCACCGCACCAAAACAACTCCAGATAATCTCAGGAATGTTCCCTGTCTCTCAGGTACATACTTGTTGTTGTCAACACGCCCTCGACAGAGGTTTTTCGTCGTAAATCGAGGTTTGACAGAGTCTGACTGTTATCAATTCGTTAGTAAAGGCTCCCTTGCCTCGTCTCTCCGACTGTCCCACACCCTCAAGCTCGGCATTAGGGACCGAACATAAAGGTAAAACCGCCGGTTAGTTAGAGTGTACAGGACCGGGTTAATAACCGTACCAAGACATAAAAGAGTGCTTGCCACTAGCGGATCCGAGGCCGATTCATCCGTTTTTGTGATCAAACTCCGCACAGTGAAAAACAAGTAGGCAGACCAACTGGCTAGGAATACAGTTGTAAGGGAAATCACCGTGGTCAAGGCTTTGAAATTAAAACCAGACTGGGACGTTAGGCATATCTGGGTCGCCATAATTAGCAGGAATATGTTGCAGCTGACAGTCGCGATGAGAGGGATTAGTACCAAAAAGGTAGCTAAACCCCGATAAACCTGGTACTTCTCGGCTAGTGAGTGTGATGTGTTATGCCAAAACTTGATCCTACAGTCCCACTCGGTATCATCAAAATAGTAATTCGTGCTATCGGAAGATTCTACAAATATAATCGGTGTTATCACAAGACCAGAACATATCAGGATCCAATAAGTGATCAGGCACACCCATGCCATTTTTGGTGTGATCAACTCCCGTAACGGTGCCAGTACCACCAAAACTCTGTGTAAGGTGATAGAGGTGACAGTCCACAGACTCACAGTTCCAGCAGCACATCTTGCCCAGTAGAAAGCCTTGCATAGTCCCATATGCATACCAAAAGGGTTTGAGCCCATCACTGAAGCAATACTGTTCGGAAGGATACCGACCATTGTGTAGTGCAAATCTGCCACTGCCAAGTTCCGGACAAACATAACGGAAACTTCGTCGAAGTTGATGGCGTTGTATCGTACCGAGGAGTAGATTACAAGAGTATTCCCGGATAGCCCAAAAAGGGTTGCTAATGTAAAGAATACAACGGAAAACAATCGTAAGGTCATGTTACTACTGGGTTTTAGCAGCTCTTTCAGCAAATATATCATCAGCCACTCAATTGAACCAAGATTCAAGGTGGAAGTACTTTACCTTTTCCATGAAATTGGTCCTTGAGATGATGTTATGACGTTATATTAATATTATATGTAGTTAGAAAAGTGAAAAACGGAAGTAACCGCTGCTTACGACAGCCCTATTCGATAAATAATTTACACAAATATACGTTTATGTCACGTGTCAAATCCCCCCTCTCCAGGTCAGAGAGCCATATTCGATAGTACAGTACGTTGCTGAACGGTTAGATCTGGTCACTTACCTGAGAGTGGAGCCACCTGATGAAGAGGAACCTTGGTCCGCCTGGTACATTTGTTATGCTTGGGCCGAGAAACACGGCTTCACCACCGCTCGAACCGGTAATGTATGGGGGCTAGTTGCTCGACCTATTAGCTCACTTCACCCCACAAATATTTTAAAGGAGAGTTGCAACAATAAATATGATAATGATGCATGATAATGCATGAGGGCTAGCCGATATATTAGATTAGATCAATATATTAAATATTAATGTCATATCCTCCTCCCAGGTCGTGCTGATGTGTACCGGGGAGCCAACTCCATCCTCCGGCTGGTGGTAGAGGGGCGACTGTGTCTTCGTCTCGTCCCACCCAACTACACCAACACCCCCATAGTCGGGGGATATCTAGAGCTGTTATCTGATCTGATGAAGTTCGCTACTAAAGAAGAGGAGGGAGAGGAGGAGGAGGAGAGTTTTAGTGATGATGCGAGTTCTGAAGGAGATGAGGGGGGTGTGACCTCTGGAGGGAACGCTTTCAGTTTGTTGACACAGCTCGATGATTAGGATTTTTTTATAATGTCACGAATTCATTAATTTAGTAGTTAAGATTGGGGAATTGCAGCGTTTTTGTTTTATCCAGGCACCATCTTACCGATTTAAAATCATGAAGTTAGTGTAATACCCCCATCCTCCCCCTCCTATCTCTGTCTGAGAGGAAGGGTCTTCCTCTGTCTACTAACCCCTTCCAGATCCCAGCCTCCTGACATCCTCCTGACATCCCACTGCGTTCTTATCGAATTTCTTAAACTTGAGAGAGGGAGAGATAGAGAAGGAAAGGGGAAGAGGGAAAGAGAGAGCAAATAAAACAAACCCAACCCAGATCAGACTCAGATCACCATTTATCATTCCTAGAAACCCTCGACATATTTTAGCCTAATCCCTCAATATATTTTAGCTAAACCCTCAATATATTTTATCTAAGACCCTCAATATATTTTAGCTCAAACCCTCGACATATTTTAGCCTAATCCCTCAATATATTTTATTTAAGACCCCCAATATATTTTAGCTAAATATGGCCCAAAGATCAGGACGGCTAGGGAAGGAGTTTGCCCGGTTGAAATGTGAGCCAGTACCAGGAATCAGTGTCTCAGATTGTGAGGATCTGGGTAGGTGCAGGTGTCAGATAACTGGTCCACCTGATACGGTGTACCAGGATGGGGTATGGGAGGTGGAGTTGAACTTCCCTGACCGGTACCCCTTTCAACCACCCGCTGTCAAATTCATTACAAAGGTAATAATATTACATAGTACAGATTGTCTCGTAAAGCACTCTCACGTCGTATATGCTAGCGACTATGTCACTACGGTCACGTCTAATCCCCCCGTCTAATCATCGTATATTCATACTTCATAACCTCTCATTAGGCAGAGAGTCCTTCCATTTTCTGATGATGTCCAATATGTAATTGAGCAACCCCCATTTCATTGCTTCAGATTTACCACCCGAATATAGATGAGGCTGGGCGGGTGTGTTTGGATCTGTTACATTGTCCTCCTAAGGGCTCCTGGAAACCCGTTCACAATATTCGAACCGTTCTTCTAAGTGTGAGTTTTAGACCTTATCTAGCTTTAGTAACAGTGTTTGGTCTTGTTAGTATTCGTCTTACTCGGGCGATAAGCACATGATGTCATTGTGGTTAGTTTTGAGAAACCGATAGTACTAATAGGACTTTAGTAGGTGTTAGTAAAACTGTTTTACTGCAGTGAATGTCCATTTAGTTGAACTCTTTGCTGCAGGTACGGTTGTTGTTGAGTGAGCCAAACCCCGACGATGGACTGATAGCAGACATCTCAAACGAATACAAATTTAACAGACCCCAGTTCGAGGAAACTGCCCGACATTGGACCCTCAAGCATGCCACATCAGATAACTCAGTAGCGCCAGCAAACAAGTCAGTTGTAGCGTCCAAAGACAAAACAGTAGCGCCCAAAAACATTGATACGCCATCCCATGTGTAGTATATATGTAGCTTATGACTATGAGGGTTCTTCAGAGCGAGCCATCCCCTCAAAATTAGGACTCTTTACTGCTCTCGCGAACTCCGCGATGAGAATAGGATCAGTCATCAGGTCAATTCTCTAGTTCAGTGCAACTGTATTTCTGGGAATTCTTGTGCAACTTCAAGGGCATGATCACAGGGGTGGGGTCTTTGGTTTGACAGTTACAGGGGACGTGTATCACCAGACAGTGAAACTACGTGGGTAACTATTGCTGAATTGAGAGACAACTTTTGACAGCCACCTTTTCAATATTACTTGAAATAAAATTATGATATTTCACCATACTTCCCTGCATATAATATTTCTTGTCTCAAGATGTGACCCGCGGGAGGTGTATATTAATCAGCAATTATTTTGTAGCGTTATGGAACGTAGAAGACAACCTGTCCGAAATTCTAAAACAAAGGCTCAATCCGCTACTGAAATCAATGAAATAATTGGAGAATCTTGGGAATCGGAAGAGATGGAGGAGTTTTATCCGCGGCCCCTCCTGAAAACAGAACCGATCGAACCACCACCTCCCATAAAAACAGAGCCAGTGGTATCGGGGTGTTGCAATCATTGTGGAAACAGGTCTCCACGCCTTGTTGAAGTTGCCATCCAGACTGAGACAATCAACCTCCAGGAATCAGGAACCCAAACTGTAGGCCATGTCGAGCAGATCCAGATCAAGCAAGAGAGAGTAGATGAACCAGGTGATGTTTATGAAAGTCCAACCAGTGCGGTAATGCCAACAAGTGAATATTTTATTGGACAGAACGTGAAACAGGAGGCTCCTGAACCTGAAGACATGGCTGAGTTGGTAACGGTAAAAGTAGAACCCGGGATATTACAAGATAGTGTTGATGTAACATCATCGCCTGCACCGTCTCAAGTTGGTTAGTATGTAGTTTTAGGGAATTCCCTTTCTTAATAGTTGACATTCGATTACCAATGTTAAAAACATTGCGATTGTATTTTAATCAAATCTATTTTCAGTTAACTTACCCCTGCAATCCCCGGAGAAGGAAAATTCCCATCCTGACTGTTCTGATCTAGCGGCGCCAACCCAATCTGAGCACCTTGTTGAGAATTTGTTGAGTGCAGAACTTCAACTTGTAGAGAAACATCGACCACACAAATGTGAGCAGTGCAATAAAAGATTTACTCGAGCTGACCATCTAAAAACGCATTATATGATTTCTCACTCGGATGATCGACCTCACAAATGTAAGGAGTGTGGAAAAGAGTATGCCCGATTTCATCACCTCACGAGGCACATGGTGGTTCACAATAGTGTAAAGCCTTACAAATGTGAGGATTGTGGAAAACAATTCTCTACTTCAAGTCACCTCAAAAGACACAAAATGATTCATACACTGGAAAAATCACACAAATGTAAGGATTGTGAAAAAAAACCATCACGCATTATTTTCACTTCACTAAACACATGACGCTACACACGAGACTTGGAGTTGAGTTTTTTTAAATTTTAATAAACTCCCTTTTCAGTTAATTTGCCCCTTCAATCTTCGGAGAAAGAAAATGACGGTGATTCTCAGGAAGGCATTTCGCCATCCGATGACTCCATGAGTGATCAACAACTTTTAACGAAACACAAATGTGAAAAGTGTGATAAAATATTTCTTCGAACAGACCGACTTAAAGAACATATGTTGTCTCATTCCGATGATCGACCTCACAAATGTAAGATCTGTGGAAAGGAGTATGCTCGACGTTATCATCTGACTAGGCACATGGTGGCTCACCGTTCGAGGCCGTACGAATGTGAGGATTGTGGAAGGAAGTTCTCTGATGTGAGTCACCTGAAAAGACACAGAACGACTCATAAAGTGATGCACGCGATAGCAAGGGCAAACAAAAGTAAGTAGTGAAGAAAGCCCCTAGCATGGTAAAGTCACCAAAGATTTGCGGAAATTTTGGCTAAAAGTACTAATTAGTTTTATGCGATAATTAGAAAAATATCTCAAAATAGAAATCACTTCAAATACAATTTATGCTCATGAAAATTTATCTGACTCAAAAATAGTTGAAGTTTTTGTTTGCCATTGCAGGTGCTCCGTACACAAACCCAACTGAACTCAGATATAAGGGTATATCCGCTGCTACTAAAACGAGATGTACTGAATGCGCCATTGAAGCTAAAGAAGGGAAAGGAAAGACATTAAACTCTCTTAGCAAAGTTAAGACTATTTGCGAGGAGTGTGGGACTACTTTGTGCCTTGCAAAACACTTGATAAAGATTTGCGATTTGTGTTTTGATAGGGCGACACGTTGTTTTGTTCAAGCAAGGCAAGCGACAGGCTAGTTTATGATTTAAGAGCAGGACCAAATCAAATTAATCATTTATAAAGTGGAAATAATTTTGATTTATAAAGTGGACATTATTGTCATACTGAACCTTATCTAGCTATCAACATGGAAATAAAATCCATAGTACGATACTTTTTTATGTGTAGTTATACACTGAATTCGTAATCAATGTTAATCAAATTTAAACTGAATATTTGGAGTGATTTCTATTTTGAGATATAATTATGATGATTAATTGCATGAAACTTTGAATAAAAATATCTCGGTTTCTATAATTCAAAGCTCTGTGTGGGTAAACCTGTCGAGTATTTTATTCGTTATTTAAAACGTCCAAGTATTGCTTGTCATTATTTGCAACTTTCCATCCCCTTTTTTGTGCGTAGCGTCGACATTTTCACAGTCTCCGTAAAATTTGAGAAAAAAATAAAAATGAAATATATTTTCAGTGAATTTGTCCCTGCAATCTCAAGAGAAGGAAAACTCAAATCCTGGTAGTTCTGATCAAGAAAAGATTTGTCCAGCTGAGCCGACTCAATCTGAGCGCCTTGTTGACAACCTGTTGATAATCGAAACTGGGACTGATATAATACTGGAAGAAGAAGAGATTGAATCTCCGGAAAAGGAAAATCCTGATTCTGGTGGTTCTCAAGAAGAGACGACGTCACTGAGTGCAGAACAGCAGCTTTTGGAGAAACATCGTCCACACAAATGTGAGCAGTGCGATAAAAGGTTTACCCGGACTGACCATCTAAAAATGCATATGATTTCTCATTCGGGTGATAAGCCTCACAAATGCGAGGAGTGTGGAAAACAGTTTGCCCGGCTATATCACCTCAATAGGCACATTGAAGGTCACATTAGAGAAAGGGAGAAGCCGCACGAATGTGAGGAATGTGGAAAGAAGTTTTCTTATCAAAGTTGTCTCGAAAGACACAACACGAGTCACATAGTTCGGGTAAAGGAGGCAAAGACATACAAATGTAAGAAGTGTGGAAAAATCTTTAATAAGCACGGTAACCTCTCTAAACACATGAAGATTCACATAAACCAAGAACCTCAGAAGTGTGAGGTCTGTGGACAAGTGTTTCACCAACCAGAAGAGTTCCAAGATCATATGAGGATCCACACCGTTGATCGTCCCTACAAATGTGAAGAGTGTGGGAAGACCTTCGCTTTTGTTAATCATTTGAAGTTTCACAAGAAGATTCACACTAGAAAGAGACCTGGTTTCCCAACACCTCAGGCAACCAAAGGGAACTCGTAACTATGCCTTGTGATCATCTAGAGTGTGTTCTGCTTCTGGTAGAAACTGCGTGAAATGAACTTTTTTTACAGTTCTTGCTAGCTTTTTTAACTTTATATTTTTTCTATACCTATTCTATTTTTTACATGAGTGTAAAAGTTTTCTTATTAATCTAATTTATTAATCATAATTCTAAATTGAAACTTTGTTTTCCTCCCCAACACGCCTCCCACTCCTTTCTTTTCACTGTCAGGCCAATGCTCTGACCACAGTTCTCGCGAGAAGTGGGTCAGGCCAATGCTTCGAACAGACCGACTTAAAGAACATATGTTGTCTCATTCCGATGATCGACCTCACAAATGTAAGATCTGTGGAAAGGAGTATGCTCGACGTTATCATCTGACTAGGCACATGGTGGCTCACCGTTCGAGGCCGTACGAATGCGAGGATTGTGGAAGGAAGTTCTCTGATGTGAGTCACCTGAAAAGACACAGGACGACTCATAAAGTGATGCACGCGATAGCAAGAACAAACAAAAGTAAGTAGTGAAGAAAACCCCTAGCATGGTAAGGTCACACAACATTTGGCTAAAATTTTGGTTTGTTTGTTTTTTTGTGATTGCTGTGTCTCGAGGATGAACTGCCCGAAAGTAGTAGAGACCGCACTGAACACGCTTATTAGGCGCCCCAGCACGTCAACCACGTAGTTAAAGTACTGATTAGATTAAGAATTTTGGTTTTATGCGATAATTAGAACAATATCTCAAAATAGAAATCACTCCAAATACATTTTTTACTATGAAGATTTATCTGTCTCAAAAATAGTTGAAGTTTTTGTTTGACATTACAGGTGTTCCGTACACAAACCCAACCCAACTCTGCTATAAGGGTATATCCGCTGCTACTAAAACGAGATGTACTGAATGCGCCATTGAAGCTAAAGAAGGGAAAGGAAAGACATTAAACTCTCTAAGCAAAGTGAAGTCTATTTGCGAGGCATGTGGGACTACTTTGTGCCTTGCAAAACACTTGATAAAGATTTGCGATTTGTGTTTTGATAGGGCGACAGGTTGTTTTGTTCAAACACGGCAAGCGACAGGATAGTCCTTGATTTAAGAGCAAGATTAGATCAAATGGATAATTTGAAAAGCGGAGGTTGTAAATAATCTCATTAATCTAGCTATCAACATGGAAAATGATACTTTTTTACACTGAATTCTTATAATCAATGTTAATCAAACTGGAAACTTGGAGTGATTTCTATTTTGAAATATAATTCTGATGATTAATTGCATGAAACTTTGAATAAAAATATCTCGGTTTCTATTATTTCAAGCTCTGTGTAGGTAAACCTATCGAGTATTTTATTCGTTATTTAAAACGTCCAAGTATTGCTTGTCATTATTTGCAACTGCCCATGTCCACTTTTTTGTGCGTAGCGTCGATATTTTCACAGTCTTCGGCCCGGTGTAAGCTTACGCCCACTCCTCACGTGAACGACAGACTTGGTGTCCGTAAAATATGAGAAAAAACTAAAAAGGAAATATATTTTCAGTGAATTTGCCCCTGCAATCTCTAGAGAAGGAAAACTCAAATTCTGGTGGTTCTGATCAAGAAAATATTTGTCCATCAGAGCCGACCCAATCTGAGCGCCTTGTTGACAACCTGTTGATAATGGAAACTGGCCCTGACCTACCGGAAAAAGAAGGGATGCAGTCTACGGAGAAGGAAAATTCCGATTCTAGTGGTTCTCACGAAGAGACTACGTCACTGAGTGTAGAACAGCAGCTTTTGGAGAAACATCGTCCACACAAATGTGAGCAGTGCGTCATAAAGTGATGCACGCGATAGCAAGGGCAAACAAAAGTAAGTAGTGAAGAAAGCCCCTAGCATGGTAAAGTCACCAAAGATTTGCGGAAATTTTGGCTAAAAGTACTAATTAGTTTTATGCGATAATTAGAAAAATATCTCAAAATAGAAATCACTTCAAATACAATTTATGCTCATGAAAATTTATCTGACTCAAAAATAGTTGAAGTTTTTGTTTGCCATTGCAGGTGCTCCGTACACAAACCCAACTGAACTCAGATATAAGGGTATATCCGCTGCTACTAAAACGAGATGTACTGAATGCGCCATTGAAGCTAAAGAAGGGAAAGGAAAGACATTAAACTCTCTTAGCAAAGTTAAGACTATTTGCGAGGAGTGTGGGACTACTTTGTGCCTTGCAAAACACTTGATAAAGATTTGCGATTTGTGTTTTGATAGGGCGACACGTTGTTTTGTTCAAGCAAGGCAAGCGACAGGCTAGTTTATGATTTAAGAGCAGGACCAAATCAAATTAATCATTTATAAAGTGGAAATAATTTTGATTTATAAAGTGGACATTATTGTCATACTGAACCTTATCTAGCTATCAACATGGAAATAAAATCCATAGTACGATACTTTTTTATGTGTAGTTATACACTGAATTCGTAATCAATGTTAATCAAATTTAAACTGAATATTTGGAGTGATTTCTATTTTGAGATATAATTATGATGATTAATTGCATGAAACTTTGAATAAAAATATCTCGGTTTCTATAATTCAAAGCTCTGTGTGGGTAAACCTGTCGAGTATTTTATTCGTTATTTAAAACGTCCAAGTATTGCTTGTCATTATTTGCAACTTTCCATCCCCTTTTTTGTGCGTAGCGTCGACATTTTCACAGTCTCCGTAAAATTTGAGAAAAAAATAAAAATGAAATATATTTTCAGTGAATTTGTCCCTGCAATCTCAAGAGAAGGAAAACTCAAATCCTGGTAGTTCTGATCAAGAAAAGATTTGTCCAGCTGAGCCGACTCAATCTGAGCGCCTTGTTGACAACCTGTTGATAATCGAAACTGGGACTGATATAATACTGGAAGAAGAAGAGATTGAATCTCCGGAAAAGGAAAATCCTGATTCTGGTGGTTCTCAAGAAGAGACGACGTCACTGAGTGCAGAACAGCAGCTTTTGGAGAAACATCGTCCACACAAATGTGAGCAGTGCGATAAAAGGTTTACCCGGGCTGACCATCTAAAAATGCATATGCTTTCTCATTCGGGTGATAAGCCTCACAAATGCGAGGAGTGTGGAAAACAGTTTGCCCGGCTATATCACCTCAATAGGCACATTGAAGGTCACATTAGAGAAAGGGAGAAGCCGCACGAATGTGAGGAATGTGGAAAGAAGTTTTCTTATCAAAGTTGTCTCGAAAGACACAACACGAGTCACATAGTTCGGGTAAAGGAGGCAAAGACATACAAATGTAAGAAGTGTGGAAAAATCTTTAATAAGCACGGTAACCTCTCTAAACACATGAAGATTCACATAAACCAAGAACCTCAGAAGTGTGAGGTGTGTGGACAAGTGTTTCATCAACCAGAAGAGTTCCAAGATCATATGAGGATCCACACCGTTGATCGTCCCTACAAATGTGAAGAGTGTGGGAAGACCTTCGCTTTTGTTAATCATCTGAAGTTTCACAAGAAGATTCACACTAGAAAGAGAGCTGGTTTCCCAACACCTCAGGTAACCAAAGGGAACTCGTAACTATGCCTTGTGATCATCTAGAGTGTGTTCTGCTTCTGGTAGAAACTGCGTGAAATGAACTTTTTTACAGTCCTTTTCAGCTTTTTTAACTTTATACATATTATTTTTCTACATTATATTTTTTGTATGACTGTAAAACTTTTCTAATTAATCTAAATTATTAATCATAATTATAAATTGAAACTGTGTTTTCCTCCCCAACACACCCCCACGACCCCCGCTCCTTTCATTTCACGAACTCCTGACCCCGCCGCTTCGTTCTCTTCAACTATCAATATATATTGTATCCCATGTGTAGCAAACATGCCAGCGAGAAGCGTCCCACTCCAAGAGGTCAAGTCTATGTCCATAAAATCAAGACGGTACTACTGGTTGATAAAGGGTGGCGTGATAGCCATGTTTGGTTGCATGTCCAAGATGCTCTACGATGTGTGGGCTTTCGACGATGTGTAAGTTTATTATCTCGGAATTTAAACAGATTGCTTCCACTGGGAATTGTTGTATCTTATCCACTGGGTTTCCACTGGGAATTGATTGCATTTCATCGATAGAATAATGTAATAATTCTTGATATCTTATCGATCCCCTGCACTACACAGGAGTATGAGAAGAGATTCTCTGGAGATGGAGAAGACGATGGGAACTTGGAGTAAACGATTCTGGAGAATGTGAGTATGAATCTGTCACAGCATTGGCCTGACAAGAACAAATTGAAATATTATGAGTTGAATGATTTGGCGAGACAAAAAGCTTGACCACCTAACAAGTCCTATTTCCTCAATGCATGCAATAACCCTGTCAGAAATATCCCATTTTGATAACTACATCTCCCTGCAATTCCTCCTAAAACGTCTAACGTCCCTCCATTCCCCCTTGGTAATGAAATTACCCCTCTGTTATTATTACCCCTCTGTTACAATAAAAGGGTGACTTCGTAACCAACCATTCCCCGTCCAAACTAGGGTTCACTGGCAGGCATCCCTCCACGTTGATAACACAATGGAGGATAGAATTCTGAAGGCATACAAGGAAGTAGAGAGGGAGAAGATACTGAAAGAAAAGGCCAACAAACTGCTTACTGAGACATCTGTTAACTGAAGATCACATTGGTGAAGTTGTCAACTGTCAACTTGCAATCATAAATCATGATGCGAGATCTGGAGAGTCGGAGACAAGGACCGAGCCCTGGGATATATGGATACCCTTTTGAAGACAAATCAAAGACTGACATGTTTATTAGTTATTTTGATACCGGTTTCTTCTTTGCGTCTTCTTTTCCATTATTTTTCACCGTTTTCTCATCAAGACTCCCTGCTAGCAAGCTCTATGCCATTATGGACCTCTACTCGGCTAAATGCCGGGAGCTTCTCGAGGGTGGCATAGACCTGACAGATGGTGTAGTGAAAAGTTTTATAAAGGAGCACTCCGGTTTAGATCTTACTGCACCCGGGTTGGAAATAGATAATAAGGACCAATGGGTTAACAGTGCCCCTATCTCAATACATGGTACAATGAATACATGAATACATGACATATATGATACTCCCTCATTAGTAAGCATCGAATGAGTATCGATTGACCGTTGTTTCATTATATAATATCCTTTATAACTACAGATACAGTCGGACCCGATTTAGTGAAATCCTCGGGGGAAAGGGTTTTTGTCACTAAATCGGGGTGGGCACCAAAAAACCCTATTTTATGCCCAAACTGCTATACCAAGGGTAAAGACACCTCTTACTGTTATATGCAATATTCATGTATTGATGACGTGATCATTTCTGATCAGAGATAGAAAAATATAAAACAATTTTTCAAAAAAATGTAAAACATTTTCTGAGTTATTTGTGTTTCGAATCGGTGCCGCTTACAGGATGTCCTGTCGCTAATTAGCGGGTTCCAAACGAACCGATACGTGATACCACTGTCAGGCCAATGCTCTGACAGTGATACC
This sequence comes from Pleurobrachia bachei, assembly GCA_000695325.1. NCBI lineage: Eukaryota > Metazoa > Ctenophora > Tentaculata > Cydippida > Pleurobrachiidae > Pleurobrachia > Pleurobrachia bachei. Next base: position 244 of record AVPN01001840.1, on the reverse strand, counting down.
GTGCCAAATCGGGGCTCCCCAAGCGGGTGAGGAAGAATCAAAATTTCAAAATAATTTTTTTTTCTCCCAAAATGTATAGGGAGCACTGATCAAAGCGTTGACAAGGCATTCAGCCGGATGCCTTTTGTAAAAAGGCATAGGGGTTTAGAATTCGACAAGTTTACATACTAGTGATGCGTAACGGTCACAAAATCGGCTGTAACACTTTCAGTTGCGAGGACAACGGTGTTGCTCCTTCATCAAA
>AVPN01001839.1:0-11292 GCA_000695325.1 Pleurobrachia bachei | reverse complement strand
GGGGGGGGGGGCTCAGTTTACCTGTTTTAATCCGGTCGATAACATCAAACATCACTTCACTCACTTCCTCCATATTCACGAATTCAAACTCTGAAATAAAAAGAGAGGGCTTTGAGACAAGTAATATCCTTTGAGGGGGGAGGGGGAGGGTTTCACCAAGTAAATCCCACACAAGCTTTGGTAACGAAGTAACCCCTCCCTTGCCAGCGCAAGAGAGGGGTTATTTCGTAACCAAACACAAGCTGCACGCACAGCAGAGCATGCTGTACACTTCACGAAGTACACACAAACACACACTCGCTCCCAGCTCCCTCTCTCTATCTCTCTCTCTTCCCTACAAGATGTTGGGCGGACTCTAGTGCTAATAATAGATACAGAGGCCAACTAAGTAACATTTTTCTCTTTATACAATACTTGAACAGAGAAAAACACAGGGCTAAGCACAATAGCTGGTTGGGCAAGAGCAGGGATATTGTGGGTTTTCTCATAGATCTATTTAACCAGTAAATACTGAGTAGTAACCTAAAAGATCTTTACCGCCTCTCTAAAAAATGGAAATGGCTTGTTCCAGATACCAGTTTCTACTGTAACTGGATATATCCATACTTCTCTAATACCTGATGGGTGTATCGCTGCTTACCTGATGGATGTATGCTAACCTGATGTATGCTTACCTGATGGATGTATCGCTGCCTCCCTTGCCAATCTCTCTAGCTCATTCATCTCGTCTCTGGCCGCCATGACACCTTTATGTGGCGCTGTGTCGAAATGGGCATTCCAGAGTGCCTCCGTGTTGATCTGGGTCACACATAGTGGGGGTCAAATAGTGGGAAATGGGGGTTAAACACGGTGGGGGTCAAATAGTACGGGTCAGAGAATAGTGGGTGTCAGAAAATAGTGGGGTGGCAGAGAATAGTAGGGGTCAGAGAATAGTGGGAAGTGGGGGTCAGAGAATAGTTGGAGGATTACCCCGATCAAAACCAAGGTCCAAGATTCGTTTCATTTCTGAATGTCATGTCATGTCTGAATTTGTGTACTTACAAAGTTTTTAAACAAGAACATTGCATAACCCCAAGTATCAAACTCCTCCCATTGCGAGTATTTCAGGTCAGGTCTTATCAAGATAGTCCACAAGTCGTGTACATAGAGGGCTAGCGAGTAGGCTACAAATGTGAGAAGTCCCGCGTAGGTAGCTGAAAGAATGGGGACAATTGTTGGTAATTATGGTATACTGTTGTTTTGAGATTTAAATTGGTTGGCCTTGACAGTCAATCGTAAACAAAAACAAAACATTTGAATGGCAGTCTAACTTAGCTAGAAAAACCAGGAGTGAAATCTTACCATTTTTGATGGTCCGAAAGGCCAGCATGCCACTTTGTTTCTGTATAATACTGGCAATAAGCCCAGAATAAGACCCTGCAGCTCCCATAGCAAACCATTCCCTGCCCCGTGTTAGTTCTCTACAAACCCCATACACACAGAGAGCTCCAAATCCCATCCTCTCGCCATGACACAGACCTGGGAAGAGGGTGATTATAGTTCTAACAAGTATCACCACTGAAGTCTGAGAACTGGATATTTGACAGTAATGATGATCGATCACCGTCAGAATCTCGGCCGATTCAGGCCAGGTTCTCGGCCAAATAGTAAATAATATTGAACTTTGAAGTCACTGAGAACTGTGATGTTCATGCCATGTTCTCGGCGGGAGAGGTATGCTGCGCGCGTGATGTTGGCAGGACCGCATAAATTATCCCGCGCCATGTCCCTCACACCGCACACCCAGCGCGTCACGCCACACACTCCTAGATTCTCCAAACTTGTGTGACATGCTGTGTCACACAGCACATGTGGGTGGGAAATGTGGCTGGGAAATCGCTGTCCCATCCTAGAGCCTAATCCTCCTAGAACTGTACGTGCTTTTTTGTCGTACGTGTTTTTAGAAATTCTCGTCTTTCGTATAGATCTTTCATGATCGTATATCCTAAATCCTAACAGCCGAAAGAATAAAATAAAATATATTGTCATGGATTATATTACCGCTCGTTAGTACTATGTAATTATCATTTGAATCGCTATTAAACAGCTACCTTTATATAGAAAGACCGCTTTTGGAAGATTTTTAATCCGCGTATAGGCCAGTGCAGTTCCACAAAGTATAGTTACATGGCCCCAGTGGATGGCAGGGAAAAAGAGGGAGTAGTGTTTGAGTATTCGACCAAGGTGTTCTGATTTACCGTCCTCTCTGGAACAGAGTCTCCTACCTTCTAGGTAGCCGGCCGTGCATACACCTGATGGGGTATGAGATTTCGTATAGGTATAAAAGAACACAATATACTGTATTAATATTGTATTAATACTCATATACAGGAGAAGACTTTTTTTAGTATGAATAGTTAAGAAAAGTATATTGATAAACAGCGGTACCCTAGTTAGGTACTAAATCGATAAATGTTGTGTATATAACTCACCTGTTGTTACGAAAAGTCGAACTAAGTTGAACCGAGATAGCCGTGTAAAGGCTTTAGTCTGCTGGTAAACAGTTATTGACATATAAACCTCCCTGGGAGGACAAATAATGTCAATTAGTTTAATTAGAAACACATAAAACAATTAAACTGATTTCTATAAAACTACTGTGTGATTGGTATTGAATTAAAAAGAACTGTGTTATTTACAACAAGAAATATTTAAAAAAGGGTCACTGAGGGAAACTGTTTTTCAGGATTTCATCTATCTTTGTTCATTGTTCTTCAATTGTTCATTTGTGATTGTCTCCGCCTATGCTTCTTATCCATTGGCAGTATTTTGTAGTTAGATACACAATCCAATAACCACTGGGCTGTAATGACATCTGTCTCAAACCCAGACACCTGCAAAATGTTGGGGGGGGGGGGCATGTTAGTTGTGAAAAGGGGGCATATTTGTTGAAAATGTAAAATATAAACATTTGGCAGTCAAATAAAAATGTCTTCTTTGCCGAACCCTCACACAGTGTGAGCTACACAATCTCCCCTAATCACCTGAGATAAGGGTGTCTGAGTGATATACCTCACCTCAGATAAGGGGGTTTCTGAGTGATATACCTCACCTGAGATAAGGGTGTCTCACCTGGGATAAGGGTGTCTGAGTGATATCCACGACAGGTCTAACAAGGGACTGTGTTGCAAACTCACTGCTCCCCTCTGCCCCCGGTGCTATAGTTATATTAACCCCAACCGTCTCTATGATCTGTATGAACTCCTTTCGGTCCATCAGGGCGATGTCACCAACAATGAACACTGTTAGGTTGGTGAAGAGGGGCGGTTGCTGGAAGGGAAATAGTGTTAGACAAGGTTTATCTTAGTGCCATACACAGTCCCCTCCTCCAATTAACACGTTTATTCCGACCCAATTAGCCTCTTACTCACATTCATGATTCGGCTCATCCTGCTAGTCCTAGGAGCATAGCTGTGTGGTGAATCAGTATCTCCCTGTATCTCAAACGGTTCTTCATTCACAAACTGCAAATAGAGTGTGGTAGAGTCATGGAATTGAAGACTATAAAATTAAAACAGCCTACTTATAATGAGTTATTCAGACATGTATTAATTGAAGAACAATACAACTATTACATCTTCATGTTGATTTTCAAATGAATGGATTGTACACTATTCGAGAACTGAGAACTAATAAATGGACAGAAATGGATAGAAATATACGGGGATCAAATGTAAACCTTAGAGACAGCGAGACATTGTTCAATCCATTTGAAGGAATGAAAGAAGCCACTTGCCACCACCAACACCCTGCAGATATTTAGTAGTCCTTCCACATGTTAATGAGGTACCTTCTGTTAATTGGAGTTGGTGAGTTAATTGACGATTTAATTGGTTCGAGTTAATTTATCGGAGTTAATTTGATTCAATTAATTATTTGAAATATAAATAACTTGTTGAATGAACCTGTAATGTAGATCAGATGTGTGACTGATTCATTAAACTCCTTGAAAAGTCTCACAGAGTACCGTTCCGAGTCCTTCTTAACCTTTTGCTTCAACTTAATGATTTGGAGCTGGTTCTCTTTCGGGAAACCCAGGGTACCTGAGGAAACAGAGGTTTGTAAAATAGGGCCAGCACCAACCACAAGCTGGTTCTGGCGGAGAAGAATCAAAAAAACAGGTTCTGACTTGGCCGAGTACCCATTACATCCCATACATTGTTCTATCAGTCTTAGACTTGACATTTAAAAGTGCCCATCCCCCGTTAAAGTTTGGTTCTATCAGTCTTACCTGAGCACATAAGAATATTATATCGTCTCCTTCCTGAGGGTGTTGTGGAAGAGGATCCCTGGGGTCTTCTACATGATATAACTGGGGAGCGCTCCTGAATGAGAGAGCTGTTATATAACTTCTAAAAGTTGAGGTTGGAACGGTAGTACAGGGTGTCTAAATACTGAGGTTGGAGGGTGTTGAATATTTGCCAACGTTCTTATCCCAGGAAAAAGTTAACAAGTATATGCGAAAGTTGGATTTGGTAGCTTTGAGGGGTGTTGGATGGAAAGTGCGTTTTGTGTTGGGTGTGATTTGTCTAAACATTTTGTGTGGTGACACTGCAGGGGTGCTATAATTCTAGTACCAGGTATGTGTAAACACTGAACATGTTTGTGACCATGAATAATATAGCAATGTATGTTTGTCTAAAGAAGTCAGATATATATCTACTGTGTGACAGTGAAAAAAAACTTGATATCTGACAGGTTCATGTATTGGGGTGGTGGTGACAGATGTAGGAAGGAAGAACATACATCAAACAGTGTTGCCTGGCTATACGGTGTTTTGGGCGCCCCTTCCACTTACAATTAATGTAAAGGGTGATAACAAGATATTTACCTGAGTGGGCGGGATATTACTGGGAGGCCTAAATCCAGGGGGGATAGATGGTCGGGGCCCTCCCTCTATCTTTCCAATTTGTTTTGGCATTCGACCCTTTCTCATTGGTAATGTGGTAGGAGGCGGAGCAATAACAGAACTAGGTTCAATTGAACCAGCTGGACCTGTTGTATCGTGTGTTTCTTCAATGGGTTGTTGTCTGGAGCTCTCTCCGTGTTGTTGTTGTGGGGTGCTTTCATACTGTTGTAATGTTCTAGAACTCTCTCCTTGTTTATCTGACTTCTCAGCCTGGTTGCGATGCTGAACATTCTCCACTGGATGAATTTTAGCTGTAACTGAAGGAGGAGGTTCATCAGATGCAACCAGAGGTGATTCAGTCGCAACTCGAAGGGGAGGTAATTCTGCCTCGACTGGATTGGGATGTAGCAGCGTTTCGACTGCCACTGGAGGAGGTAGTAAACTCCCAACAACACAACCAACTTCCTCCTCTTTCCTCCTAGGCGGAGATATTGGTTGTATATCCTCCTGCTGTTTCTCAACAGTTTCATATGGTTCCACTTCTGGTTGTGTTTCTGTTATAGTCGTTGGTTCATCCTGATGTCTCACTTCACCATCCTCCACTTTATCCTCCCTCCGGGTTGTTATACCTTCCTGCAAAGTTTCTTCTTCTTCTTCTTCTTCGTCGCATCGAGTCCTATCTAAATCATCTAATTCCTGTTCACTCGGTATGTTGGTTCCCTCACTTCTCTCGAACAAACACTGGTCTTGCGAGTCTACCGTCTCTGAGGGAAACCGATTTAAAATATCAACAGTTAGTGAAATTGACTATCAACTGGCTGCTAAGTACTGACTGCCCCGCTCCACCCCCTGCGTGTGACAGTTGATAACACATGATTCAACTTACCTAGGATGGTATCGTCAATAGCGGGAGATGGCCCAAGAATGTGTTGCCTCATCTCCGCTGGTTCGGTGGGAATCAGTGTATCTGATACAAACATAACTGGGAGAGAGAGAGAGATGGGGGAATATTATATATTATATATATATTAGGGGGCATAATCCCGGATTACACGGGATGTTGTTTTTCGACGAGAAAGTGAGGGTGGGTGAGATGGAGATGGGGGATATTAGGCCTTAGGGGGTATATAATCCGGATAACCCGGGATTTCTTGAAAGAGAAAGTGAGGGTGGGTTCTTCACTGCACAACAAATCCCACCTACCATCATTATCCTGAAGTTGTTTCAGCTTTTCAAACTTCTCGGCGTGCTCCTGGAGCTGTTTTTGAAGGTTGTGAACCTCCTGTGTAGTGTAGAGGTGACCACTAGAACCATCCATCGTCTTAGTCGGTGTAACCAACTGACTATCCTGTGTGGATATGTATGTATTTAAAGTCGGTGTAACCAACTGACTATCCTGCGTGGAGATGTGTGTTTTTACATTGGGGTTTGAGCTAAAACTCAAACCCCAATGTGTGTGTTTTTAATCTGTGTCTTTGTTTCTTTGTTTCAGAGTTTTCTTTTTTTTTGTTTAATTGTTGGTCTTTGTATGTCTGTCTGTCCGAGTCTGTCTGTCTGTCTGCCTGTCTACTGTCTGTCTGTCTGTCTGTCTGTCTGTCTGTCTGTCTGTCTGTCTGTCTGCTCCATACCGAGGTAGCCTGTGTGGAGGTATGAAGGGGAGTCTCCTTTTCAAGTGGAACAGTATCAAAGACCACACCGACTGGACGGTGTGGTGTAACTGGGTTGTTGGGTTTAGGAAGGGGCGCTTTGTTAGACCGTACGGGTGGGTCCTGAAATTGATATGTGTTGCAAATACTTTGTTAGCATTTGTTTCTTATATTATCACTATCTAACAGTGCGGACTGCGGTTATCATTACCTGAGAGAGTGGATGTAACGGGTTGGCACCACAGGGTGGCTGTAAAGAGTCCCCACCAAAAGTGGATGTCTGCTGTGGCAAAGAATCCAATGTTTGTTGTTGAGGCAGCTGGGACTCCAAACCAAATGATTTCTTGTAATCCTTCATATTGAACTCGGCCTGATCATACGTGAACCCCTCCAGACTGTCCTTTTCCAGCCCAGTCTCCAAACTGTCCTTCTCTAGCCCAGTTTCCAGACTGTCCTTCTCAGTTCCAGTCTCCAGACTATCAACTTCAATCTCTGATCGAATATCAAGAGTCTCCTTTTCAACTGTCTCTGGTACTGTAGGCACAGGTGGTATACCAAACATTCCCTTCTCTATCAGACTTTCAAAATACACCTTCTCTGGAACTTTATCCATAGGCGTCTCTCCCTCCTCCACACTTCTCGGAGTCTCCCCCTTCTCCTCTTCTTCTTCCCGAAGATTTTTGACAGTATTCTCCTGTTCAATAGTTAGAGATTGATCATCTCCAAACAGATCAGCACCAGTGTCAGGAGTTTCCCCACTAATAATCCGCTCTGGCAGCTGTGACTCCTCACTTTCTGCAATTGGCTCAGGCAATATTAACGGTGACTCCTGATCAGCCTTCTTATTCCCTGCAGCGAGGGTCTCATTCAGCGAGTTAACAAACTCACTACAACTCTCCTGATCAGAATGCAGGACATCCTCCACAATGTGTTTCATGAGCTTAGGGGGCATGAGCTGCTGACCCTCCTGAATGATTGTTAACCGTCCCTCCTCTTGCTCAATCGTATAGTTCATCTTGTCTCCGTCCTTATCGATCTTCAGAGTTGGACTCCGTTTGGTGGGGACTATCTTGCAGGGTAGCGTTTCCATGACGACAGAGGCTTTATTGTGGGGTCGAGTTGATTTCTGGGTTGATTTGGTGTTGTCCATCCTCCCACCACTACCTGCTTTATGACGTGATTTAGCGTAGTCGCTGAGTGACTGTGTGCCATGCCGTGGTGGAAGGCTCTCTTCAGTTGTCTGCTTTCTGGATGGAGTTGTGCTGCATTCTGGTTTCCCTGGTAACAAGGATGGAGTTGTGCTGCGTTGCCCTGGTAACGGTGTCTCTTTGATAGCGTGCCTATCTCTAATACGACCATGAGGTGTTTCTAGGACGGTATTTGTGGATTTAATGATTCCAGGGGTTTCCGGAGTGTTCAGTGTGTTTGGTGTGTTATTGTTCGCTACATTCCGTCTGATTCCTGATTTAGGAGTGTCGACTGTTTGCGGAGTGTGGACTGTTTGCGAAGTATCTTGGTGGTGTCTCGTTTTCTGGGAATCCGTTTGGTTACTGAATTCCTCTGCTTCCCCACATCTGATAACGGGTGTCTCCAATACTCTTGTAACTGGTTTTGTGGGAGGAGGTTCCACAATTTGCAAAGAATCCGAAGTTGGGATTTCTTTCCGATTCATGTTGGTTATTCGTACGACACCTGGCGATTTGTTTCCCTCGCATGAGGATTGTTTTTTTCGACTCTGTCCTCCGATTTCCTCATCCTCTTCACCTTCGGAAGGAGTGGCAAGAGGTCTGGATCGCTTATGGCTGACATGCCCTATCGAATCATCATCTTCCCCATCTTCCCTTGTCAAGGAAACAAGAGAGTTATACTCGACCTCTTTTCTCTTCATCTCATCGGATCTTTTAGGGGATTTATCTAGAATTATTAGTGACGCTTGATCACCAGTTATCGACGTTGGTGTAGTTTCCCTGCTACCCGGCTTTAACACAAACGGTGAAACCAACTTCTTTCCCGGTGCTATATGTTTTGGTGTTGTAAATTCTGGTGTCTTTCCCCTGCTTAGCTTCCCTGCAGGTTTTGGGGTGGTCAGGAGTTTCCTTGTGAGATCAGAGGGAGGGACCACACCACTGGCCTCGACATTACGGGCATTTGCAAGCAACTTCGCCATAGCTCGCTCCTTGGATGCTGCCAGGTTGGCACCCCCAAATAGAGATGATTTCTGAAGGAATATATATCAAGAGATTAGAGATCTAATTGATAAGAGAATTTCAGAAGAACAAAGAATAAGAGCTCGACATTAGTTTGTGAACTGTGTTGAAATACCCAGCAAAACACAGCTTCCCCATGGGTTGCAGTCATTTACCGTTGTTTTGACTGTTGTTTCTGGAATCGGTGGTGACTTCCGTTTCCGTTTCTTAGAAACCAGATCACCACTTTCCAGTGCTCTCATTAGATTCTCCTTTTCATTGCTGCAGCTCGTTTCTGAGAGATTACACTATGTGTAAACATATTTGAGTCGCTTGACACTGCTTTCCGCAGTATGAACAAAAACGTGTGTACAATATATGGCATAATTTGAAAAACAACGATACGATTAAATAACAATTTAAGGATTAAGGAATGAGTACACTTTACAGTTTTATACCTCTACTCTCCTCTCCCTTCTCCTCAGATTTGCCCCAGGCTCGTGCAGGGGTCCTGGCAACACGTGCTTTAGCTGCAATACGTGCTGCAACGGGCGTCTGGAGCTCGTCTGCAGTGGGTGACTCAACTTCCTGCACTTCATGAGCTGTCCCTGCTGATCTGAGGGAATGTGTGTTGTGGGAGAACTGTGGAATATAGCTCGTGTTTTTATAGAACTGGAATATGCCATGAGGGAGAGAGGTGTAATATATGCGAACTTTGAGAGGTGTAATATGATAAGTCTGAGGAAGTGTGAGGGAGAGTTAAAATTCAGAACTGGAATGAGCACTGAGTGAGACTCTCACTGTGAGGGAGAGAGAGTTGTATAAGGAAGAGATATAACTGGAATGTAAACTGATATGAGACGGTCATTAGCAGGGTTTCTCGAAACTATAGAGAAACCCTGTCGACACCCGACAGCTTGACAGCCGCCATGAGTGTGATATTCACTAAATTACACCTACTGGGTAAACTGTACTAACTCCTCAACATCTCCATCTTTCTTCCCCTCTGAATTAATGGCAGACAGCAGGGACTCAACCTGAGACGGGGACAATGGAAATGTTATCTCGTTTTGATCAAGCCCCGGGGCGTGGGGAGGTCGACGTTATAGACGTGGAGGAAGACGCAACGGCCAACACTCACAAGGAAATGCATATGATATATACAGTTATCGGGGAGATGCAATTCAATGGGAGAACTCGGGAACATTGAGAGCAATTTGAATGTTGAACTAAAAGTACAATTCCAACCTTTTTGAGGACATTATCGAATTGTCCGAGTGAGGGTCGAAGTATACGCCTGTTAATCGACTGATTACAAATTGGGCACCGAGGTTTCTTTCGTATTTCTATCTGTTTCTCTATACAAACTCTGAAAAATAACGAAATAAATTTAGAAATTCAAATTGGAAGAGCAAACTGCCGTATCTTTTCTACACAACGAATCCATTTGCAAACGGTCGAAGTAAAATATAATGCGGTTAATGCCCTTGTTTGGATCAAAATTCTGGAGTCTACACTGTCTAAGAAAATAAGTTGACACTGGGTACTATAATTATCATGAATGAGATCTGTACTTAATCAGGAAATACTGGTCCCTGATTGGCTGATAAACAGTCACGTGACCTAAATAACGAGTTTTGATTGGTTGTTTACTTGTTTCGGTTGGTTCATGGTACAAACCTGCAGAATCTATGCTGGCATTCGCCCGAGGTGGGATTCTTGAGCATGCCCAGGCAGATCGGGCACTGCATTGTTCGTTTTAAGGCACACCCAAACTCCTGAACTTCCTCAACTGCAGGCGAACAAACACGACCCATTATACTGAGCTTGGGAAGATATAACAGATCATGATTTGAATTATGGGGGTCGTTAAGAACTGTGTTGTAGGGGTCTTGATCGTGTGAAAACAAAGAGACGAATAGTTTGAGAAAAGTAAAGAAAGAAGTTACAAACTACAAAGACTAAAAACTGTAACACTAAAATTAATTGTCGGCTCTTTCGTGTATCAGATATAATTATATCTCATAATGTTGATCTTATCTATTTACAAGGTACTACAGTCGGACCCCGATTTACCGGGCCCCGATTTACCCTTTCCCCCGAGTATTCCGGTAAATCGGTGTCCGACAGTAATTTCATGCATGATACTAATATAGTAACTCAAATAAACACGTCATGACATATAATAGGAATTATATAAATCTAATTTCAATCAACATACAAATACTTTTCGTTTTTTATTAATTATGGTTCTATTTTTTCGGTAAAAGAAACTGTAATGGGTAGTATGGAAAAATTAGTAGGCCGCACTTTTGACCGCCAATTCGGCACAAATCGGCGTAAATTTTAACATTGATGGTGCTGATTTGTGCGGCCTACTAGAACTTCCATACTACCATGTAATATGTTCGCTTAAAAAACGTTCAGTCTGAATGTCAATAATAGTTTTGCAGTTGGTACCATATTAATTCACTTGCTGTACGAGCATGGCTTGTTGGGTTCCATCCTCCGCAGTAACCATTACCACAGATTGAGTTGGTCCTGCACTCGCTGCACTCATATCATATGCCAT
>AVPN01001837.1:0-17544 GCA_000695325.1 Pleurobrachia bachei | reverse complement strand
TCTTCCCTCTTCCCGATCAAATCTACCCGCCCCTCGATATCTTCGAATCAGACAGGTAACTTTTTATTAGGTTGAACTATTTAGGGTGGGAATTGGGAAACACTTATAAAACATGTGTGTCTAATAAGCAAAAAGAGAGGTAAAACTGAAATTTTTTGACTGTTTGGTGGCCTATTTACAGGTGTGTGCAAAATGGCTCTAACCGCCAAACCACTCCACCGTTTTAGCTAACTGACAGTTTATCTGGTAGGAAATGTCAAGGCCTAACCCAAGTCCCCAAACCAAACCTCAACCGTAATCCTAACCCTACTTATCCTAAAAAACCGTTTGTCAGCACTCACCCCGATTTTAACGCTGGCCCACGCACAGTGTTTTCAGCTGCAGCAGCATGCTGGCCCCCGATAGTATAGCTCGTGACAAGGAAGCGCTTTTCAAAGATTTTGACGTTTTCCGGTTCCCGATTTTAAAAAAAACTGACTTCAAAAAACAGAGCTACGGCTTGAGAACTTTTTCCATTATTTACAGCATTACCGCCACCGTAACGCGCGAAATGCAGATCATATGACGCTGCAAAATGACGCCGCGCATCAAGAAAATGTTCGCGTCGAACGAAACATAGCAGTGTTCAAAAGTTGTGTTCAAAAGTTGTGAAAGTTTAAAGGGAAAAGTTGAAAGTTCAAGTTTTGGCCGGTACTTGAAAGTTAAACGTTTGGCCAAAGATGAACGATCCTCTTGTCTTTCAAGATACAAATATATGGTTTATCTTTATAATTTTTGAATTATGAAAGGGAAAAGTTCAAATACAGCCAAATTTTGAGTTTTAACTTTTGGCGTACCGCGCTAGTAGCCTGGTAGCGGGTAGCCATCGTACGAAAATGGTGTTGGTCAATCTCTAAACAATAACTCTCTGCGTTACTTTAGTAAACAACGGTCACGTACGACTCTATCTTCCCTTATATTTTATAACAATCTCACTAACTAAATTGTCTCTACGATTACATCATTCTATTGTCTTCACTCAACATTAAATCATCCTATTGTCTCCACTTCCGGTTGGCATCGTTCCATCTGGCATCGTTCCATCTGGCTTCGTTCCATCTGGCTCCGTTCCAACTACCACCCCATGAGGGGTCCAGACTTTGGAATGGCCCTAATATCCCAGATGATATACAAGTAACTTGGGTACACAATTCCTAGACCAGGTTTATACTAAGTTGGAAACGTGTAGAATACACGGAGCCAACATTTGAGAATTTTAGCTTAAATTGCTCATAAATAACGCACTCAGCCGTTTACAGCCCCTTCCCCTGTTAACTAACACGTGAGCATCTTTAGCAACATGAGACGTGTTATAAAGTCAAATGGGGCAATTTGCCGCAGCCTGTCAACCCAAAATGCAGTAAGTTCAATTAATAATAAACTAATTATGAGGGTATTTAATGGTTTAGAATTCATAAACATACGAGGTTAAACAACACTGTTTATTTATTTGCAGGATCCAGTTAAAATAGAGAGACGGCATGTCACCGATATCTCATTCGATAAACTAAATAAGCACTTTCTGTCCCATCCAAAATCAAGAGGGAAGACCTCCGAGAACATTACACCACCAACTGCTGTGCAAGCTTCACTTAACGAAAAACTCCGTCATACAATCCTCCGGGAGATCGAGGAGGGAAACATAAACTTCACTCGATCCCAACCAACTGAGGATAGTGGAAATGAGGTTTATCTCAGTGGGGAGGAACTGGCAAAGTCAAGAGAGGCGTGGGCTGAAAGAATTGAGGAAATGTGTAGCGATAAAACGGAAATTTTAGGTACATTTTATTTCTCGTGTACATGTTCAAATAAATTGTCTTGGACACGTATGAAAAATCGGGCTCCGACTGTAATATCTTTTATATTAAATAATTATTTTATACAGATTTAATAATAATCTTATATCAATTGTTTGTCAGGCTGCCGGGTGGATGTTGACACAACCAGGTTGCAGGATCCAGGGCTTCAGTGGTTATATGAATCAGATGTCACTTTTGTTGATTCTAGCTCGAGTGCTGTAAATGAGGTCTGTCAAAATGAATACCCAACTAAATTTATTTTATGAATGTGTATCAATGGAATTATTATGTTTAGAAGTTTGAGTTTGTGGTGAGAGGATTTTATTTAGGTGGACCCACTAAGACCTGTTGTGTAAACTTGTTACCACGACCTAATTTCAGGAACGATACATAGCAACGCGAAGTGTGGATGGCACATTATATCACAATCCTCACCCGGACAGGGATGTCATTAACAGATCATTCTTCCCTCTTCCCGATCAAATCTACCCGCCCCTCGATATCTTCGAATCAGACAGGTAACTTTTTATTAGGTTGAACTATTTAGGGTGGGAATTGGGAAACACTTATAAAACATGTGTGTCTAATAAGCAAAAAGAGAGGTAAAACTGAAATTTTTTGACTGACCCTGGCCCTTTCCAGATTATTCCATCAACACATAACGGCAGAAGATTTTGACCTTTCTGGATCACTTGACAGTCTTTACAGATGTTACTCCACTGACCATCCACAGTTCCAAAAAAGGTAAGTTTCTCTCTCTCTCTCTCTCTCTCTCTCTCTCTCTCTCTCTCTCTCTCTCTCTCTCTCTCTCTCTCTCTCTCTCTCAAAAGTATCAAAAAAAGTAAGTATCTCTCTCTCTCTCTCTCTCTCTCTCTCACACCCACTCAATATCATTCTCTGAATAATTAGTATTTGACACCACACAATTTCCAGATTCCACGAGCTGGTAACATTGGTTAAGGAGTCCCCCAGCGTAGTGGAAAAACTATTCCACTCTCGACACTTTCTTACCATTGTGATACATTTGCACGAACATGAGTCAGAAGTGATCCCCGTTCTCCAGGCATACCTACTAAACGAAGGAAGGTTTGTGAAGTGTTTTGGTACTACCGGGGTTGTTGAAGAAAAACTTTTTCTCGGAAATCAATAGCCTTACTAGAAAATGATTCATTCGAATTTCAAATTCCCTGATAATTTCGGATTTTCATTAAAATTGAACTGCAAAAACCCCGGTAGTACCGAAAGAAAAGTCACCAACGTAATACTGACGTCATGTAACACAGGGGTAAATTCCCACACAGGGACTCCCTGGCGGATGAAATAGGATTGATAATGCTAAAAATGCACCCATTCCATGAGTACTCCCACCTCCCGATCGAGGATAACATGTTCTTTGTTGAGAGTGCAAGGGACATGCCGATTGCTAAGAGTCTGAGACTCGTTGGGAAGGCACGGGATCTATATTGTGTAAGTACAAAATGGGGTCTGGTGAGCCGTCAACACTAACTCACTCTACCTCACGTCTCATTCTGAGAGAGAAACATTGTAGGAACACGATGACTGATGATTTACCTTACTCTTGTGACCTACAAATGAAAAAGCGAGAAGAGCCTCATCCAAATCTTCTTCATATTGGAACCTAGCCAGATGGAAGTTCCATGCGAAGGGAGGGGGTGGGGGGACTCTTCTCTAGTGCCGGCGATATCGCGATGCGATAGTCCCTTGTGGGCTTGCCGTAGGCAAGCCCAGGCACTCTGAGTAGTAGTAGTAGTAAATGAAAAAAAAAACTTACCATTTACCAATGATACTCTGCAGGTCATGGAGATATGTAACATAAAGGATCGGGACGTTTATCAGGTCAAACCAACCTACATGTACGGTAAGCCCGGGTTATTGGTAACCACTCAGTCGGTGGTTAGTGGAACTGACAAGAGTAAGGAACTGCATAATGAGGGCAAAGGCAGGTTGGAAAACATCAGGGGCAAACAGTTCAAAATACTGCCAGTGTTTCGGGAACATGGAGAGAATAAGAAGAGGACGAAGCCGATGATGGGAGAGAAAAAGAAGTGGACGAAGGGAGAGAAAAAGGAGGGGACGAAGGGAGAGAAAAAGGAAGGGACGAAGGGAGAGAAAAAGGAGGGGACGAAGCCGACGATTGGAGAAAAAAAGAAGGGTGATAAATGAATAACTACAAAGAAAGATATTTGATGAGTTGATGTTGTTGAAATTAAGATGGTGATTTGCCATGGTTTACCAGATACGGGTAGAAAGATAATAGTATTGGTCACATCATGTGAGGAAGAAATGAGAGGGACAATAAAAATGTATGTCGTGACCCATTATATTACTCCTGAAACCTATTACAGCTTTATTGTTTCCATTTCCCGACTAACCACCCTCCCAATATACCGTCCCAACCACACTCTCTAAATACACCACCCTAACCACTCTCGCAATATACCCAGTATGGCAAGTGTTTCACGGCATTCTTCAAAATATGGGAAAATGATTTTCTGCTCACGTTCGATGAATACCAAGGTATGTACTATGTAGTAGGAACTAGAACTATTAGGGGGTGTACGTAGGAACGATTAAGTAGTTAATATAAAAAGTAGGAACTAACCAGGTTCCCCTTGAACGAGAAACATTTACCCCGAAAAATAACATTAATGTTATTCAGAAGACAACAAATAAAACATTCTCAGGTTTCTGCTACTGCAACGATAGAACGAAAGCACACAACAGAGGGGTCCTTCTCACGTCTCACCCGGCCCTACCTAGTACACCCTACCTCGACCAAACAAGTTGATCTACCCCCGCCGTGCCCCCTAACAAGTGGTCTAGTGACTACCCTCCGTGAGAGTGACTCTCCCTATATCCCATCACGTGGTCCCGCCGACCCTGACTCCAGTGCCGAGGTGGTGTTCCTCACGAAGGGCGAGCTGGACACGGCAGAGCAGCGTGCGAGGGAGAGGATGGGGAGGTGTGAGGATGGTGATATGGCGGTGAGAAGTGTGACAGAAGTAAAGAATGATACAACACGAGATGCGGGATTGTGCTGGCTCTACGAAGGAGATGTGACGTTCGTGGATTGTAGTAGCAGCACTTCAAACAAGGTTCTAATCACACAAAGTTACTTACACTTCAAACACAGTACACACCTATCGAACATGGTTCTACTCACACACATAGTTACTTACATTTTCAATCACAGTAGTATATAAGTAGTACATAGTCCTATTCACGAAATCTGTATAGTTTTTTACTTAATTTTGTGAGAAAAAAAATCAATAGCCATCCGGAGCAAAGTTGTTCGTTAGCAGTTTGAAATACTTGCGTATACTGTTTCTTTTCCTTCCTCGGTTGTAAATTCAGTATGAAGTCGACCGCTATCCCCAAGGAATTCGACTTGAGCGTAAATATCGCCAGCATCCCCCAAAATCTCGTTATCAGCGTAGAGAGGTTCCGGATCTTTGGTGTGGTCTGGCTCTGAATAAAGTGGCTCTAAACTTTTAGCAGGACTTGCTTTATCTACTGAATCCGTATAGATTGGCTCTATTACTACATCTCTCCCTGGACCTCCCTTGCTTTGTGCACTGTGCAAAGTACTGTATGATACATCATTAACCCCCTGTGTTGCACTTTCCTTCTGCTTGATCGGTCCATTGAGCATCACTTCAGTACTGTACCCTGTATTTTGGTTCCTGTTGACAGGGCCTCTAGTATTTGTGGGGTTGTAGAAAGTCACCAATCCATGATCATCTTTCTCCTGCCTTCTTGCTTGTTTCAGTTTCTTAAATACAAAAAATATGCCAATTCCTAGGATTATTACGAAGATAACCACTCCCCCAATGCTTCCCCCAATAACTGCAGTTGTTTTACTTTTCTCTGACTTTTGTACGCATTCCAGGTCTTTGCTCCCCTTTTCGCAGGTCATCTCGCCGTGTTCGTTACAGGTGAAGTTCTCGTTGGAGATACAAAACTTGTTACAGTCTGGACCGTACCAATTGTCATTGCAGAAGATTTCTCCACTTTCTGAGCAGTCAGATGTGTTAGTAGGGGCACAGAAAGTGTCACACTCGCTGCCAAAGAAGTTTTCAGTGCAAATATTACACGCCTCACCTACCCAGTTCTCCTCACAATTTTCGCAATTGGGCCCAGTAAAGTGAGAATCAGAATCGCAATTCAAAGTACCACTTTCATCACAAAATGAACGACCAAGTTCACCAATGCATTCCACTGAACAGTCTCCCATTGGGTAGAAGTTTGGAGCACATCTGTCGCAGTTCTCTCCATCCCAGCGTTCGACGCATGAATTACAGTTTGGCTCTTGTCGATTTGTAATTTTACATTGATCACAGTTGGTACCAGTCCAAAGATGTCCGCAGTTTGCACACCCATCTCCCGCCCAGCCAAGAGCACAGGTGTCGCAGTTGTCTCCCGCCCAACCAAGAGAACAGGTGTCGCAGTTGTCTCCCGCCCAGCCAAGAGCACAGGTTTCGCAGTTTTCTCCCGCCCAACCAAGAGCACAGGTGTCACAGTTGTCTCCCGCCCAGCCTTGGATGCATGAATCACAGTTGGTTCCAGTGCGACGATTCTCACACTCTGCACAACCGTTTCCAGTAAAATGCAAATCACAGCTACTAATACGGAAATAAAAGTAAAGTGTCCATGATTGACTATTTTGGTGATCTCTGTAGTACCAACCGTGGTCCCTGGTTTTGCTGTCAAGATGCCCGTTGAATAGTATTGATCCGTAGAAGTCATCAGGAGATCCTGAGTCACGTTCTATAATGTCAGCAGATATACTGAAGTCGGCATCTGCTTCAAAATGAAAGCTCAGAATGTTTGCAAAATACCCAACGTATGGTAAATAAACGTTGTTCGTATTGTCAGGTAGTTCAATCCAGTCATCTTGTGCTACCACTTCACCGTCAATCTTTATTTTAAAGTTTTCAAAAGTCAAATCGCAGCCACCACCAGCATCGCTGCAGTCGGTAAACTTAAATCTTATGAAATCAAATTCAAGAGTTCCTCCTCCACAGTAAATCTTCTGAAATAAAATAAGTGGGAAATAATATAGAGGTATAAAGTTCACTAGTTGCGTGCCGGGACGAACTCTCCAAACAACCATTTAAGGAGTATCCTTTTAAAATTTCCATTTAGACTTACCGGTGGTAATAGCACAAGAGATAAAAACAAAGGAATATTCATCACAAACGTACTGCAAAAACATACTGCTGATATTTCATCGTAGATAACATTTTACTGAGTAGTCCTTACTCAACAACAATATCTATACCCGCCTTTCAGGAACGATATATAGCAACGCGAAGTGTGGATGGTACATTATATCACAACCCTCACCCGGAAAGGGATGCCATTAACAGATCATTCTTCCCTCTTCCCGATCAAATCTACCCGCCCCTCGATATCTTCGAATCAAAAACAGACTTTGAGCGAGCAGTTCAGAATTCCGAAATTGACTTGTTGTCCTTGTTTGAGGGATTGACACGATGCTATGAACCGGATCATCCGACATTCAAGCAACGGTTCGAGGTGTTAGCAACGCTGTTAGACAAAACAAACGTGGCCGACGTGCTTGTCTCGCCCATTTTACCTCATCTTGTGGCTGGGGGACGGGCACTTTTGGAAAAACTTTTCAATGCTCTTGCTTCGTCCGGCAGGTAAAGCAACATTATAGTATACTGACCAGTTCCTGTTTACAGATTTCAGATAATTGCAACTACCAACTCACTATATTATGTAGCAGGGCCTAAATCATGTATGTGTTTACATTTCAGAAAAGAGCAGGCAAATGTAGTGTCACGATTTCTTCTACAAGATACCGAAATGGAGCATAAAACAACTTCATCTAATCAGTTATTTATCGTAGAGGGGAATAGACTGAACTTCAACTATGAGGAATTAAACCAGATCAAACCGAAGCGTGTCAATTATCGCCAGGTAGTTGTCTCCTAGCCCAAGACTGATGAACTATATTGAGAGCCACGAGAAATCTTATCTCTACTATACATTACCCTACCTCCCCCCCGTCCCGTGTCCCTAACAACAACAAGTCCCCCGGTTACACTAACACCTTCCGTGTTTCAGGCTGCGTTGATCTGTAGAATCCCGGAAAGCAACATAGAGAGCTCAAAAGTGGTGTGGAGGGACGGAAAGCAGGGTCTGTTGGTGCAGCTACGGGGTTACCCTGTGAATCACCTTCTCGATAATGGTAGTGCTAGATTGCACCATTACCGGGGAAATACCTATACCGTTCTTCCCGTTTGAAGATTTTATTATACCCTTACAGGGGAGCTTAAATGGTTGATTATATGACACGTGAGAGAGAGAGAGAGAGAGAGAAGTGTTTGATGAGATATCTGATATAATTTGACGTGAAGTTGGTTGTGTTTGTTATATAAATTACCGTCGAGACGTCTTTCAGTGAATCATGCTTGTGATCTTGACCCAACTCCCCCTGCAACTCTAATAACCCTGCCTTAACGACTTAGCAATGTACAAATGTTAGCTCATCCACTGTTGAAAGCATGATGGGGATCTAGTTGAATGGTCTACTGCGAGCATGCCTTATTGCACTACGAAGTAACCCGAGGAAAATCATTGCAATAACTAATTCGGCACACACCGAACTGGTAATCTGGGGATCTAAGAGGAGTTTAGGATGAGAAGTTGAGGAGCCGAGGAAGAAGGCACTGAATTTATCCAGTGTGTTATAATTGTGATGGGCAGCCGTTACAAGTTAACTATTAAGGTTAGTACTACGTATTACATAGTTGTAATATGAAACTGGTATCTTAATATATATCCACATAATACAGTCGGACCCCGATTTACCGAATAGAGAAGACTATTTGACCCCTATATACCAGGCACCCCGATTTACCGGGCAAAACTCCTTCCCCCGAGCATCCCGGTCCGACTGTATGATTGAATGATGAGCCATTATGCACCCTCGGTTATCCATAGATGGATAAAAACAAAATATGTAATAGCAGTTAATATTTATTGATTTTAAATAACACTTACTACATCTAACTACTACATCTAATTACACAATACAGTCGGACCCCGATTTTGGGATACCCCGATTTAGTGGACAAAAGCCTTTGCCCCGAGGGTGTCCCTAAATCGGGGTCCGACTGTACATGTAACAGCTAACTACAGAAAAAAATCATGAAGTTATAGAACTTGAGAAAAACAGTGGAAAATTTTATCAATCAAAATCTACTAATACATCTACTTATCACTCAATTATAGTGGAATGTTTTCTCCTTATCACTGTTGTTCTGCCTCTTAGTCGTTCATTCAGCCCTCACAATTGTCCATCATCCCCATCCTGTTCAGACCAACCGAATCAGCAAATACTTGCCCCTGATTGGCTGATAACCAGTCACGTGACCTAAATAACAAGTCCTGATTGGTTGTTCACTTGTTTCCATCCTGCTTAGAAGTCTACATAGAGAGGTTCGGGTATCTCCGAAGGATCCGCATACTCATGTTCGGTATTTGGTGCCACCACACGGAATTCAACTGTTTCATCACACCTTGGTGATATCTCTCTCCGATCCTGGATTTGGGTCTTCAGTGAAGTGATCTCCTTCCGTGTGACTATTCCCTGTAGTACCAAAGCAATACCGAACCCAACTGCAAATACCCATCCTACAACCAAAACATAGAAATAATCGTGACCTTCGAGGGTCGTGCAATGTTTGCTGTCCTTTGCACAGGTCATCTTGCCTTGTTCGTCGCAGGTGAAGTTCTCGTTGGAGATACAAAAATTGTTACAGTCTGGACCGTACCAATTGTCATAGCAGATGATTTCTCCAGTTTCCGAACAGTCAGATGTGTTAGAAGGGGCACAGTGGATGTCACACTCGCTACCGAAGTAGTTATCCATGCAAGAACTGCAGTTGACGCCCGTGAATTGAGAATTAGGTTCGCAAATCAGAGTACCACTTTCATCACAGGAAGAACGACCAACTTCTCCGATGCATTCTACTGAACAGTCCCCTATTGGGTAGATGTTTAAGGCACACGAATCACAAGCTGCTCCCGCCCAACCAAGAGCACAGGTGTCACAGTTGTTTCCCGCCCAACCAAGAGCACAGGTGTCACAGTTCTCTCCAGTCCAACCTTGGATGCATGAATCACAGTTTGGTGTTTCTCGATTCGCATTTTTACATTCTTCACAGTTGGTTCCATTCCAAAGATCTCCGCAGTGTGCACAGCCGTCTCCTGTGAATTGGAAATCACAGGCACTGATCCGGAACTGAAAGTAAATCGTACAACCTTGACCATTATTATGGTATCTAATAAACCAACCACCAGCTTTAAAGTGCAAATGCCCGCCGAACGCTATTGATCCATAGGAAGTGTTAGTGCCCCCTTCATTTCTCTCAGTAATATCTGCAGAAATGAAAAACACTCCATCCGATTTAAAATGGTAGCTAAATGTTTCACTAAAGAAGCTCACACTGGTTAGAGTTACATCATTATCATTATCAGGGAGCAGCACCCTTGCCTCTTGCGTTTTTACTTCGCCATCCACAGTAATTGTGAAGTTATCGAACGCCAAATCACATTGACCGTCAGATCCATCGTTGCAGTTGGTGACCACAAACCGATTATATCGGATTTCAAATGTACCTCCACAGTAAACAGCCTGAAAGAAAGTATGTTATACATCATTAGAAATAGGGTTAATTCTTCAAATAACTTCAGAATTTTCTATCAAGAATTATCAAATTTGACTCACTGGGATTAGAAGTAGGATGATTAGTATGTTGGAACTCATGATCCCCCAGACAACGAAATTAATCGGGTTCCAAGGTTGGATTATAACAGGAACCGACCGACACAAGTAAACAACCAATCAGAACTCGTTATTTAAGTCACGTGATTGGATATCAGCCAATCAGAGACCAGTATTTCCAAGGTTGGATTATAAGATGTTGAATCACAAACTGGTCCACAAGTTATCAAATCATTCTGAACGGCTAGTGTAGGCAGATATTTTATTAGTTGTAGTATCGATGGGCTGAACCAAAAGTTGTATCACAATCTCTTAGTAAAAACTATGTTTATGTACAAACTTTGACCAAAATGAAATAACATATAATTCTACAGGAGGTTTATATCCTAAAAATAGTCTTCATAATAAACACGTTAATTAGTATCAGAGTAGAAAACTTCTTGTCGTTTTAGTTCATTATTTTCGTATAGATTGTATCTCTTCTTTCATGTGAATGGTTTCCGCTTTCTCGAATTTTCTCTCGATCTCCATGGAACTGGACTTTAGCGTAAATATGAGCAGTATCCCGCAAAATCTCGTTATCAGCGTAGAGGGGTTCCGGGTCTTTGTTGAGATCTGGCTCTTCGTAAAGTGTTTCTGGGTCTTTGTTGAGATCTGGCTCTTCGTAAAGTGGTTCTGGGTCTTTGTTGAGATCTGGCTCAGCGTAGAGTGGTTCTGGGTCTTTGATAAGATCTGGCTCAGCGTAGAGTGGTTCTGGGTCTGTGATAAGATCTGGCTCAGCGTAGAGTGGTTCAGGGTCTTTGATAAGATCTGGCTCAGCGTAGAGTGGTTCTGGGTCTTTGATAAGATCCGACTCAGCATATTCATGCTCTATATTTTCCTTAGGAAATTCACCATGTTTGCCAGGGTATGGATTCTCACTCAGTTTGGCATTTTTAATAGTCTTGGTAGATCCAAAGACGCCGAGTGCTTGCTCCAGGGTGGATCCAGACAGAACCCGATTCTCCATGACCATATACGGGTCCTCCGGCTCTGTCAAACCAATATCATCAGAGCTCTGGCCGATAAACATGGGAGATTCTATCGTGAAATTATCCATCTGTTCACCTCCTACTACCACCTTAAAGAAGGGTGAAGTCTTCCTGATAAGCACCACCAAACCGAGAATCCCTAAAATGATGGTTGTTGTTACAATTGAGGTAGCAACTATTGTGGTGACGATTTTCTGACTCTCCGTGCTTGTTAGTACTGCTTCCTGTTGTTGAAAAATACACGTACAGCCATAGTACGTGCTCTCATCTGCACAGGTCATGTCGCCGTGTTCGTCGCAGGTGAAGTTTTCGTTGGAGATACAAAACTTGTTACAGTCTGGACCGTACCAATTGTCATGGCAGATCAGTTCTCCCATTTCCGAACAGTAGGAAGTATTGGTAGGGGCACAGTGGATGTCACACTCGCTGCCAAAGTAGTTATCCGTACAAGAACTGCAATTGACGCCCGTGAATTGAGAATCAGGTTCGCAAATCAGAGTACCACTTTCATCGCAGGAAGAACGACCAACTTCTCCGATGCATTCTACTGAACAGTCCCCCATTGGGTAGAAGTTTGGAGCACAGTTGTCGCAGTTGTCCCCTGTCCAAACAAGAGCGCAGGTGTCGCAGTTTTCTCCCGCCCAGCCAAGAGCACAGGTGTCACAGCTGTTCCC
This sequence comes from Pleurobrachia bachei, assembly GCA_000695325.1. Lineage (NCBI taxonomy): Eukaryota > Metazoa > Ctenophora > Tentaculata > Cydippida > Pleurobrachiidae > Pleurobrachia > Pleurobrachia bachei. The sequence continues at coordinate 5,222 of AVPN01001837.1, read as the reverse complement.
CGTCCAACCAAGAGCACAGGTGTCGCACTTGTTTCCCGTCCAACCAAGAGCACAGGTGTCGCAGGTGCTTCCCGCCCAGCCAAGAGCACAGGTGTCACAGTTGTTTCCCTCCCAGCCAAGGGCACAGGTGTCGCAGTTGTTTCCCGACCAGCCAAGAGCACATGAGTCACATTTGTTTCCCGTCCAACCAAGAGCACAGGTGTCACAGTTGTTTCCCGCCCAGCCAAGAGCACAAGAGTCACAATCCTCTCCAGTCCAACCTTGGATGCATGACTCACAGTTTGGTGTTTCTCGATTCGGATTTTTACATTCTTCACAGTTGGTTCCAGTCCAAAGACCTCCGCAGTCTGCACAACCGTCCCCTGTGAATTGGATATCACAGGCACTGATCCGGAAATCAAAGTAAATCGTCCAATTCTGACCATTAATATGGACTCTAATAAACCAACCATTACTCACGTTTTTGTTATAAAAGTGTCCGCCGAACTCTATTGATCCATAGGAAGTGTTAGTGCCCCATTCATTTCTCTCAGTAACATCTGCAGAAACTAAAAACACCCCATCCGATTTAAAATGGTAGCTAAATGGTTCACTGAAGAAGCTCACATTATTTAGAGGTACATCATTTTCATTATCAGGTAGCAACAGCCTTGCCTCCTCTGTTTTCACTTTACCATCCACAGTCATTTTGAAGTTATCGAACGCCAAATCACATTGACCATTAGATCCATCGGTGCAACTGGTAAACTGGAACCGATTATATCGGATTTCAAATGTGCCTCCACAGTAAACAGCCTGAAAGAAAGTATGTTATACATCATTAGAAATAGGGTTAGTTCTTCAAATAACTTCAGAATTTTATTTTAAAAGTTATCAAATTTGACTCACCGGGATTAGAAGAAGGATGATTAGTATGTTGGAACTCATGATCCCCCAGACAACGAAATTAATCGGGTTCCAAGGTTGGATTATAAGGTGTTGACTCACAAACTGGAACTCAAGTTATCAAATCATTCTGAACGGCTAGTGTAGGTAGATATTTTATTAGTTGTAGTATCGATGGGCTGAACCAAAAGTTTTATCATAATCTTTTACAAATTAAACAAGGAAGTTCAAATTTGAACTTCCTTGTTTAATTTGTATATAGCTCCTCTTGAACTGAGTAGAGCACTATCCGGGGCAAGGAAAATCAAAGATCATAATCTTTTAGTAAAACTATGCTTATGTACAAAACTTTGACCAAAATGTAATAACATATGATTTTACAGGAGGTTCATATCCTTAAAAGTAGACTTCATAATAAACACGTTAATCAATGTCAGAGTAGAAAACGTCTTATCGTTTTAGTTCATTATTTTCGCATAGATTGTATCTCTTCTTTCATGTGAATGATTTCCCCTTTCTCGAATTTTCTCTCGATCTCCATGGAACTGGACTTGCGTGTAAATATGAGTAGTATCCCGCATAATCTCGTTATCAGCGTAGAGGGGTTCCGGGTCTTTGTTGAGATCTGGCTCTTCGTAAAGTGGTTCTAGGTCTTTGTTGAGATCTGGCTCTTCATAAAGTGGTTCTGGGTCTGTGATAAGATCTGGCTCAGCGTAGAGTGGTTCAGGGTCTTTGATAAGATCTGGCTCAGCGTAGAGTGGTTCTGGGTCTTTGATAAGATCTGGCTCAGCGTAAAGTGGTTCCGGGTCTTTGGTGAGATCCGACTCAGCATATTCATGCTCTATATTTTCCTTAGGAAATTCACCATGTTTGCCAGGGTATGGATTCTCACTCAGTTTGGCATTTTTAATAGTCTTGGTAGATCCAAAGACGCCGAGTGCTTGCTCCAGGGTGGATCCAGACAGAACCCGATTCTCCATGACCATATACGGGTCCTCCGGCTCTGTTAAACCAATATCATCAGAGCTCTGGCCGATAAACACGGGAGATTCTATCATGATGTTATCCATCTGTTCACCTTCTACCACCTTGAAGAAGGGTGTAGTTTTCCTGATAAGCACCACAAATCCGAGAATCCCTAAAATGATGGTTGTTGTTACAATTGAGGTAGCAACTATTGTGGTGACGATTTTCTGACTCTCCGTGCTTGTTAGTACTGCTTCCTGTTGTTGAAAAATACACGTACAGCCATAGTACGTGCTCTCATCTGCACAGGTCAACTCGCCGTGTTCGTCGCATGTGAAGTTCTCGTTGGAGATACAGAACTTGTTACAGTGTGGACCGTACCAATTGTCATGGCAGATGAGTTCTCCAGTTTCCGAACAGTTGGAAGTATTGCGCTACCAAAGTAGTTATCCATGCAAGAACTGCAGTTGACGCCCGTGAATTGAGAATCAGGTTCGCAAATCAGAGTACCACTTTCATCGCAGGAAGAACGACCAACTTCTCCGATGCATTCTACTGAACAATTTCCCATTGGGTAGAAGTTCGGAGCACAGTTGTCGCAGTTGTCCCCCGTCCAACCAAGAGCGCAGGTGTCGCAGTTTTCTCCCGCCCAGCCAAGAGCACAGGTGTCGCAGTTTTCTCCCGTCCAGCGAAGAGCACAGGAGTCACAGTTCTCTCCAGTCCAAGCTTGGATGCATGAATCACAGTTTGGTATTTCTCGATTCGCATTTTTACATTCTTCACAGTTGGTTCCAATCCAAAGATCTCCGCAGTCTGCACAGCCGTCTCCTGTGAATTGGAAATCACAAGCACTGATCCGGAAATCAAAGTAAATTCTCCAACTCTGACCATTATTATGGTTTCTAAAAAGCCAACCATTGTTGACATCTTTGTCATGAAAATGTCCGGGGAATGCGATTGATCCATAGGGAGTGTCAGTACCCCCTTGATTTCTCTCAGTAATATCTGCAGAGATGAAAAACTCTCCATCCGATTGAAAATGGTAGCTAAATGTTTCACTAAAGAAGCTCACACTGGTTAGAGTTACATCATTATCATTATCAGGGAGCAACACCCTTGCCTCTTCTGTTTTTACTTCACCATCCACAGTTATTGTGAAGTTATCGAACGCCAAATCACATTTACCATTTGATCCATCGTTGCAGCTGGTGAACACAAACCGGTTATACCTGATTTCAAATGTACCTCCACAGTAAACAGCCTGAAAGACGGTACAGTTTTGGTTAAAAAGGGACGCTTATATGTAGCTATTGGATTTTTTTACAATGACAATACCCATAATTTGGGTATGACTGAGTGACATCGGCTCTGAATACAAGTCTCCAGACAGACCCACAATTACACCCGTTAGACGCCGACGGAGTCATAGTAGTCCCTTCTACTATCGCACAGTTGCTTCTTGATCATTGCTCCCGGACGACTCAGCAATCCAAACCAAACCCATTGGGATACCCACCACTCAACTTACCTCTAAGCAAAGAATAAAGAGAACATATCGAAACATATCAGGGATATTCACGGCTACAAAAGATATTAGATGAGTTTTAGATTATTGACCTTCTGTCTGAATAGTACTACGAGTATATTCACAACGTAACCATCATAACAATAAAAGGAAATGCAAGGAAAACAAGCCTTTCCTTTCCTACCAAAAAAACAATGTGTTGAGTAAATGTCGTGTGGTCAATGCTCGGGGTTTACTCACTGTACTTCTACAGGTGATGAGCAGCTAGATCTGGAGAACAATACACGCCTGAAAAGTGAAACTATCTGGTTTTGACACCCCTGGTATAATTCACACGTCTCGCACAATGATGCAGGTCGGAGCCCACTCAACGGGAATGGAAACCTAAAGAACACTGAAGTCGGTGGTGCTAACGAAGATGGGAACTCTTTTAAACTTTGTTTTCTGTTTTCTATTGCATTTTTGAGTGAATGTAGTCTTGCGGAGTAAGTTGTGTGATTTGCCACTGTGTGGTGCACGTACCAAAACGCACATGGTTTCGGCTTTCGTATGTTTGCAAGATATATATAATATATAAAAACGAAAGCCGAAATATCGTCATTTCTCAATGTCTTATTGTACTCTTGTCCAGCCATCTGCTAATAACCACAATATATTACCATTATTACCAGATCTAGAAAATGTAAAGATATGCCCCTTGGAAAACAGCTTTAACTTTTAATCACGAATGGAATGGAGAAAGTTAAAGCAGATTATCCAAAAAGCAAGAGCTGAATCCACCTCCAAAAATGGTAGGACCTCACAATTGGCCCAGTATTAACTATTATTTGATTTTACTATTTGGTGGGAGACAGCTGTTTCAATAATTCAATTCAATTGTGGCGAGTAATTGATTTCACCCGTTTTGTATAATCAGGAACCTACCGAATCAGGAAATACTGCTCCCTGATTGGCTGATAACCAGTCACGTGACCTAAATAACGAGTTCTGATTGGTTATTTGCAGGTGGTGTTCTATGGTACGATCTGTTTGAGGAGTACATAGTGAAGCAGGTAGATAGGAGCAGTGAAGATGACATGTTATTCTATGTCCGATCTCCCAGTCCCCAACTTCCCACCGGGGATGGGGATGAGGTGCTTGAGGTGTTCAGGGTTGAGGATCATCGGAGACCTGACAGTAGAGTTAGGTAGGATATGGGGGAGCTGGAGGTCGAGTTAGGAAGGATATGGGGGAGCTAGAGGTCGAGTTAGGTAGGATATGGGGGAGCTAGATGTCGAGTTAGGTAGGATATGGGGGAGATAGAGGTCTTGTTAGGCTATGGGGTTGGTTTTGTTAGGTTATGGCCGCGGAGGTCGTATTTGGTTTGAAAAACAAGCTCAATGTTGCCTTGTTCGACCCTGAATCACCACAACAATTTGTTACAGGAAGTTTAGTTGGCTGGAGACGTTTCATTTAAACATGTTACTTCACCAGTTTGAGTATGTTCTAACGTGTGCAGTGTGCGAGAAACCTGCCGGAAAGGCCCTCAAAATATATAGGTAAGGCAATCATTATGTTAAGTAACTAATTAATTAGGTAATGAGTGTATAAAACATTCATTAGAAAATTAATCCTGAACAGATCACATTCAAAAAAAGCCCCTTGTGATATTTTCAAGCCCCTCTGTTATATTTCTGACACTTCCCCCTCTTTCCAGGAGTTTTAGTGTACCCGTATTTGGATCTCCCAACAAGCACAGCATGAGTGGGAAGGCAAAACAGACGACTATCTCCTACCCAAATATCTACTTTTCTGTATTTAATTTTGATGAAATATTCAATGGGATCGTGTTGACTGATAATGAAAT
>AVPN01001836.1:4007-18099 GCA_000695325.1 Pleurobrachia bachei | reverse complement strand
TCTGGAAAATCTTGAAAAACTTGACATTATGGGCTGTCGAAACGTTACCGGTGCGTTCCTGAAAGAGCTTGAAAACTGCCAACGAGTATCACCTCCTCTTGTTATCCACTTTTAACTTGTAAACTTGTAAACTTGTAAATTCTCCGTGTCCCAACACTACACAAATGGTACACCCGCACAGTCGTGTTCCTCTCAACTCGCCCGGGTCTTTTCTGTGTCCGTATTTTTGACATGGGTATTCACTGAAGCCTGAAACCCAAACACCCACGATCTCCGTCCCTGGCTCTTTCCGATAATTTGCGGGTTTTCGCAATTGTTTACCCCTGTTATGCCCCTTATGTAAGTTTACTCTTCCCCTGTAGGCTACAGCAGCGTCAAGCATGACAGATCTAGAGGACTGGGACTGGGACAGCGATGAAATAGAGCGGACTCTAGATGACATGATGCAAAACCTCCATCCACTGTTTGTGGTCCACCGATCCAGAGATAGAGGGGAAACCATCCATTCACCGGTTATCTAACGATGCACTCTTCTTTATTTTCCAGCTTTTGGATCTAAAGGATCAGTTTGTATGTGGAATGGTGTGTAGGAGGTGGTATAATCTTGCTCGGTCGGCCATTTCTTCAACCAAATACCTTGATAAAGCTTGTATGTACAGGATCACACCGGTATTTCAAACGGATAAACGAGCGTTATTGACCGGATTGACCAAAGTTATCCTGTTTGCCCGGGAAAATATGCAACATATCGATCTATCGTGCATCAAACTTAATATTGAAGCTGCGACGGCGATAGGGATGTGCAGGAATCTTACAAGTCTGACTTTAAGAAAAGTGTCATTTCAAGAGCCATTATTCCATCCATTCTTTACCAACTCCTGTCCACCTCTGGAACAGTTGACCATTGATGAATGTTTCTTCAATTACGAAGAAGACGACTTACTAATGATGCAAATGATGCTTACCAATTTGTCTAATTTGAAAGAGCTAAATATACGAGACAGTTTGGAAAATGATGATTATAACGACATTGTGCTTTGTTTAAAGGCCAATCCGATCAAATCTCTTAAACTTTTCCAGTCTGAGAGTGTAATATCTACCCAACGTTTCATCGCCTCCCTTTGGATGTGCTGTAATACTTTGGAATACTTGCAAGTGTCCTCAAATATGATCAGTAGTGTCCGACTTGATATAATTGCACCGGTAATGCCCCGAATGAACAAATTGGAAATTATGGACCATTCAACACCTTATCTAACTACTCTCAAAGCCTTACTGGAATCCATGCCAAATTTAAAACATCTCAAAATAGAGGGCACTTATCAAGCTCACGCGGAAAATTACATCGGTACCATTATCAATAGTTGTCCGGACCTCCTTTCTCTGGAATTGACCGATATGCAAGGTGAAATGAGCGAGGTCCAAGACCTGAAACAGCTGCGATCCCTTAAAATCGATGGACATGATATTGCTGGTATGAACCGGTGGTATGTACATGATTATATTTGGCTAACAAAGTGTTTCTCCCTTGTTGATTTGTCTTTGAGGTGTACTAAAATTCGTGACAAAGAACTTGCTGCGATAATAATAGCTTTGGAAAATCTTGAAAAACTTGACATAATGGGCTGTAGAAACGTTACTGGTAAGTTCCTGAAAGATCTTGAAAACTGCCAACGAGTATCACCTCCTCTTGTTATCCACTGTCGCTCCGAACTTCAAAATTTCCATCCTGAACACTTACCAATGTTTATTTCGTTCAAAATAGCTATTCAACTTGGTAGATTAAATTCTGGAATATAATTACTGGGACGATTAGAAACGATTCAAAAAACGGACGTCCCTTGACAAGGGGGAGGGGGGTTGACGCAATTCAGACTTTCCCAGGTTTTGAATAAAATTTTAACTGATTTTACTAGATAGGTATCGGTGGACGAAACTCGGATAAGAGGAGAGGGGGGACCTGGCAGATTTTGACAGGTCTAGACAGGAGGAGGGAAGGAATGACCAAAAATCACGGATGTCCTAAGGTCGTCCTTTTTGAATCGTCAATCGCCCCTAACACAGTGTTTTCATTCTGACTCAATAAGGTAGTTTTAGTAGACTTCTTTGATGTTTTATCCAAGTTTGACTTTATAAAGATGTCACCGCATGCTCACCACTCTCGACTGCTCGTTTTTTTGAATGACTATCGCATGGTGTGTGCGTCAAAAGTTGATAATATTGCGTATGGGGAAGGAGTGACAAATTCAAAAATCCAAATATATACACAGTTCCAATGGTTTTGAAAATCTTTATTTTTTAATACATACTCCACTGCCCGGTGTCAAATTGTTGTTTCTATTCATGACTCGACTGCCCAGTGGTCACTGGCAACCCAGGACATGCTGAGTTATAACCTTCAAATTTGAAGTCTTTTTCATTTTTTTTCAATTTTTCATCCCTGTCCTCACCCTTATATAAGTTTAGGCTGCAGCAGCATGACAGATCTAGAGGACAATGATGAAATAGAGCAGGCTTTAGAGGACGGGGACTGGAACAAAGATGTAATAGAGCGGACTCTATAGATGACATGATGCAAAACCTCCATCCACTGTTTTGAAGATTGGTCCACCGATCCAGAGATAGAGGGGAAACCATCCATTCACCAGTTATCTGATGATGCACTCATCTTTATTTTCCAACTTTTGTATCCAAAGGATCAGTTTGTATGTGGCATGGTGTGTAGGAGATGGTATAATCTTTCTCGCTCGGCCATTTCATCAACCAAATACCTTGATAAAGCTTGTATGTACAGGACCTCTCCGGTATTTCAATGGGACAAACCAGCGTTATTTACCGGATTGACCAAAGTTATTCTGATAGCTCGGGAAAACATGCGACATATCGATCTATCGTGCACCGAACTTAATAGTGAAGTTGCGACAGCGATAGGGATGTGCACAAATCTCACAAGTCTGACTTTTAGAAAAGTTTCATTTAAAATGCGATTAATTCATCCATTCTTTACCAGCTCCTCTCCAGTTCTGGAAAAGTTAACCATTGATGAATGTTTCTTCGAAGAAAAAGACTGGGAAATGATGCTTACCAATATGTCTACCTTGAAAGAGCTAGATATACGAGGCAGTTTGAAAACTGAGAAGATATGGAACGAAATTGCTTCTTTATTTTCCAGCTTTTGTATCCAAGGGATCAGTTTGTATGTGGAATGGTGTGTAGGAGGTGGTATAATCTCTCTCGGTCGGCCGTTTCATCAACCAAATACCTTGATAAAGCTTGTATGTACAGGATCACACCGGTATTTCAAACGGATAAACGAGCGTTATTGACCGGATTGACCAAAGTTATCCTGTTTGCCCGGGAAAATATGCAACATATCGATCTATCGTGCATCAAACTTAATATTGAAGCTGCGACGGCGATAGGGATGTGCAGGAATCTTACAAGTCTGACTTTAAGAAAAGTGTCATTTCAAGAGCCATTATTCCATCCATTCTTTACCAACTCCTGTCCACCTCTGGAACAGTTGACCATTGATGAATGTTTCTTCAATTACGAAGAAGACGACTTACTAATGATGCAAATGATGCTTACCAATTTGTCTAATTTGAAAGAGCTAAATATACGAGACAGTTTGGAAAATGATGATTATAACGACATTGTGCTTTGTTTAAAGGCCAATCCGATCAAATCTCTTAAACTTTTCCAGTCTGAGAGTGTAATATCTACCCAACGTTTCATCGCCTCCCTTTGGATGTGCTGTAATACTTTGGAATACTTGCAAGTGTCCTCAAATATGATCAGTTGTGTCACATATGATTCAGTTGTACCGATAATGCCCCGAATTAACAAATTCGAAATTATGGACCATTCCAGGCCTTATCTAACTACTCTCAAAGTCTTACTGGAATCCATGCCAAATTTAAAACATCTCAAAATAGAGGGCACTTATCAAGCTCACGCGGAAAATTACATCGGTACCATTATCAATAGTTGTCCGGACCTCCTTTCTCTGGAATTGACCGATATGCAAGGTGAAATGAGCGAGGTCCAAGACCTGAAACAGCTGCGATCCCTTAAAATCGATGGACATGATATTGCTGGTATGAACCGGTGGTATGTACATGATTATATTTGGCTAACAAAGTGTTTCTCCCTTGTTGATTTGTCTTTGAGGTGCACTAAAATTCATGACAAAGAACTTGCTGTGATAATAATTGCTCTGGAAAATCTTGAAAAACTTGACATTATGGGCTGTCGAAACGTTACCGGTGCGTTCCTGAAAGAGCTTGAAAACTGCCAACGAGTATCACCTCCTCTTGTTATCCACTGCCGCTCAAAACTTCAAAATATCCATCCTGAACACATACGAACGTTTATTTCGTTCAAAATAGCTATTCAACTTGGTAGATAAAATATGATTACTGGGACGATAAAAAACCTTAATTTAAGGGACAATTCAAAAAGGACGTCAAGGGGTCCCTTTACTTGACAAGGGGGAGGGGGGTTGACGCGATTCAGACTGTACCAGGTTTTCAAGAAAATTTTACTAGATATAGGTGGACGAAAGTCGGAGAGGGGAGAGGGAGAGGGTTCTGGCAGATTTGGACAGGGGGGAGGGAAGGGGTGACCAAAAATCACGGACCTCCTAAGGTCGTCCTTTTTGAATCGCCCCTAATTCAGTGTTTTGAAGTTTTCATTCTGACCTAATAAGGTAGTTTTAATAGACTTCTTTGATGTTTTATCCAAGTTGGACTTTATAAAGATGTCACCGCATGCCCACCACTCTCGACTGCTCGTTTTTTTGCATGACTATCGCATGGTGTGTACGTCAAAAGTTGATAATTATATGCGTATGGGGAAGGAGTGACAAATTCAAAAATCCGACTCTATACATACTTACAATGGTTTTGAAAATCTTTATTTTTTAATACTCCACTGCCCGGTGTCAAAACGTTGTTTCTATTCATAACTCCACTGCCCAGTGGCCACCCGGCACCCCCTGAAAATACTTCAAATTTGGAGGTTAGGAAGAACATGCTGAGTTATAACCTTCAAATTTGAAGTCTTTTTCATTTCTTTTCAATTGTTCATCCCTGTCCTCACCCGTATATAAGTTTAGGCTGCAGCAGCATGACAGATCTAGAGGACTGGGACTGGGATAACGATCAAGTAGAGCATGCTCTAGATGAAATGATGCAAAACCTCCATCCACTGTGGTCCACCGATCCAGAGATAGAGGGGAAACCATCCATTCACCGGTTATCTGATGATGCAATCTTCTTTATTTTCCAGCTTTTGTATCCAAGGGATCAGTTTGTATGTGGAATGGTGTGTAGGAGGTGGTATAATCTCTCTCGGTCGGCCGTTTCATCAACCAAATACCTTGATAAAGCTTGTATGTACAGGATCACACCGGTATTTCAAAGGGATAAACGAGCGCTATTGACCGGATTGACCAAAGTTATCTTGATAGCTCGGGAAAACATGCGACATATCGATCTATCGTGCATCGAACTTAATAGTGAAGTTGCGACAGCGATAGGGATGTGCAGGAATCTTACGAGTCTCTTTTTTAGAAAAGTGTTATTTGAAGCATTCGATCCATTCTTTACCAGCTCCTCTCCAGCTCTGGAGAAATTGACCATTGATGATTGTTTCTTCGGGTACGAAGAAGACGGCTTGAAAATTATGCTTACCAATTTGTCTAACTTGAAAGAGCTAGATATACGAGACAGTTTGGAAACTGAGGATTGGAACGACATTGTGCTTTGTTTGAAGGCCAATCCGATCATATCTCTTAAACTTTTCCAGTCTGAGAGTGTAATATCGACCCAACGTGTCATCGCTTCCCTTTGGATGTGCAGTAATACTTTGGAATACTTGCAAGTGTCCTCAAATATGATCAGTTGTGTCACATATGATTCAGTTGTACCGATAATGCCCCGAATTAACAAATTCGAAATTATGGACCATTCCAGGCCTTATCTAACTACTCTCAAAGTCTTACTGGAATCCATGCCAAATTTAAAACATCTCAAAATTGAGGGCACTTATCAAGCTCACGCGGAAAATTACATCGGTACCATTATCAACAGTTGTCCGGGCCTCCTGTCTCTGGAATTGACCGATATGCAAGGTGAAATGAGTGAGGTCCAACACCTGAAACAGCTGCGATCCCTTAAAATCGATGGACATGATATTGCTGGCATGAACCGGAGGTATATACCTGATTATCTTTGGCTAACAAAGTGTTTCTCCCTCGTTGATTTGTCTTTGAGATATACTAAAATTCGTGACAAAGAACTTGCTGTGATAATAATTGCTCTGGAAAATCTTGAAAAACTTGACATTATGGGCTGTCGAAACGTTACCGTTACGTTCCTGAAAGAGCTAGAAAACTGCCAACGAGTATCACCTCCTCTTGCTATCCACTGCCGCTCCGAACTTTTAAATCTCCATCCTGAACACTTACCAACGTTTATTTCGTTCAAAATAGCTATTGAACTTAAAAAAATTCCATCCCCTGTTTGAAGATTGGTCCACCGATCCAGAGATAGAGGGGAAACCATCCATGATATGCAAGGTGAAATGAGCGAGGTCCAAGACCTGAAACAGCTGCGATCCCTTAAAATCGATGGACATGATATTGCTGGTATGAACCGGTGGTATGTACATGATTATATTTGGCTAACAAAGTGTTTCTCCCTTGTTGATTTGTCTTTGAGGTGTACTAAAATTCGTGACAAAGAACTTGCTGCGATAATAATAGCTTTGGAAAATCTTGAAAAACTTGACATAATGGGCTGTAGAAACGTTACTGGTAAGTTCCTGAAAGATCTTGAAAACTGCCAACGAGTATCACCTCCTCTTGTTATCCACTGTCGCTCCGAACTTCAAAATTTCCATCCTGAACACTTACCAATGTTTATTTCGTTCAAAATAGCTATTCAACTTGGTAGATAAAATATGATTACTGGGACGATAAAAAACCTTAAGGGACAATTCAAAAAGGACGTCAAGGGGTCCCTTTACTTGACAAGGGGGAGGGGGGTTGACGCAATTCAGACTTTCCCAGGTTTTGAATAAAATTTTAACTGATTTTACTAGATAGGTATCGGTGGACGAAACTCGGATAAGAGGAGAGGGGGGACCTGGCAGATTTTGACAGGTCTAGACAGGAGGAGGGAAGGAATGACCAAAAATCACGGATGTCCTAAGGTCGTCCTTTTTGAATCGTCAATCGCCCCTAACACAGTGTTTTCATTCTGACTCAATAAGGTAGTTTTAGTAGACTTCTTTGATGTTTTATCCAAGTTTGACTTTATAAAGATGTCACCGCATGCTCACCACTCTCGACTGCTCGTTTTTTTGAATGACTATCGCATGGTGTGTGCGTCAAAAGTTGATAATATTGCGTATGGGGAAGGAGTGACAAATTCAAAAATCCAAATATATACACAGTTCCAATGGTTTTGAAAATCTTTATTTTTTAATACATACTCCACTGCCCGGTGTCAAATTGTTGTTTCTATTCATGACTCGACTGCCCAGTGGTCACTGGCAACCCAGGACATGCTGAGTTATAACCTTCAAATTTGAAGTCTTTTTCATTTTTTTTCAATTGTTCATCCCTGTCCTCACCCTTATATAAGTTTAGGCTGCAGCAGCATGACAGATCTAGAGGACAATGATGAAATAGAGCAGGCTTTAGAGGACGGGGACTGGAACAAAGATGTAATAGAGCGGACTCTAGATGACATGATGCAAAACCTCCATCCACTGTTTGAAGATTGGTCCACCGATCCAGAGATAGAGGGGAAACCATCCATTCACCAGTTATCTGATGATGCACTCATCTTTATTTTCCAACTTTTGTATCCAAAGGATCAGTTTGTATGTGGAATGGTGTGTAGGAGATGGTATAATCTTTCTCGGTCGGCCATTTCATCAACCAAATACCTTGATAAAGCTTGTATGTACAGGACCTCTCCGGTTTTTCAATGGGACAAACCAGCGTTATTTACCGGACTGACCAAAGTTATCCTGATTGCCCGGGAAAACATGCGACATATCGATCTATCGTGCACCGATCTTAATAGTGAAGTTGCGACAGCGATAGGGATGTGCACGAATCTTACAAGTCTCACTTTTAGAAAAGTTTCATTTAAAATGCGATTAATCCATCCATTCTTTACCAGCAACTCTCCAGTTCTGGAAAAGTTAACCATTGATGAATGTTTCTTCGAAGAAAAGGACTGGGAAATGATGCTTACCAATTTGTCTACCTTGAAAGAGCTAGATCTCCGAGGCAGTTTGAAAACTGAGAAGATATGGAACGAAATTGTGCTTTGTTTAAAGGCCAATCCGATCAGATGTCTTAAACTTTTCCAGTCTGAGGGTGTAATATCGACCCAACGTTTCTTTGACGCCCTCTCCATTTGCTGTAAAACTTTGGAATACTTGCAAGTGTCCTCAAATATGATGGATCGTATCCCATTATATTATCCAGATGTAGCAAATCTGTGGATGCCCCTAATGAGTAAACTTGACATTCTGGAACATTCACCTCCTGATCTCACAACTCTCAAATACCTCCTGGAATCTATGCCAAATTTAAAGCATCTCAAAATTGAGGGCACCAATCAAGCCCACGTGGAGCCATACATCGGCCCAATTACCAAAAGTTGTCCGGACCTACTTTCTCTGGAATTGACCGATATACAAGGTGAGATGACCGAGGTCCAACACCTGGAACAGCTGCGAACCCTTAAAATTGATGGACATGATTTGGCTGTTATGCGTGTTATGAACAGGAGGTTGTATTTGCATGATTATCTTTGGTTAACAAAATGCTCTTCCCTCGTTGAGTTGTCTTTGCAGTGTACTAAAATCAATGACAACGAAGTTGCTTTAATTATAATTGCGTTGGAACATCTTGAAAAACTTGACATTATGGGCTGTAGAAAAGTTTCCGGTAAGTTCTTGAAAGAGCTTGAAAACTGCCAACGAGTATCACCTCCTCTTGTTATCCACTGTCGCTCCGAACTTCTAAATTTCTATCCTGAACACTTACCAATGTTTATTTCTTTTAAAATAGATATAGATAAGGTCAGTTTAAAGTTCGTCTGTACACTTTTCGGGGTGCCTCAGTCATAATTTTATGACTGTCATTACTAAAATCAATGCCCAGCGACATGTGGAGCAATTAAGACATCCAAATTTGGGTATTATATCCCAAATACTATGCTTAAAAGTTTCAACCGATCAAATACTTCATGGTCCAACCAATGTGGAGCCTATGGCGAAGAGAAACCAGGCTTTAATGAAACCTCCATAGAGAAATAATCATAAAATATTTTTCATATTTTTTAAACCAGATCCATTAGCAATTAATCAAGGAATCCACAAACCCCCGGTTGGGCCGGTTTTGACGCCCAACCTATGTGGAGCTTTCATGAAAAGAGTGAGTGATTTACGAAGCTATATTTAACTAAAATAATAAGCAAATTTTTACCACCTTACAACGGGAATATATTCGAAAACATTCAACTAATTGAAATTGTTAGCGTTTTTTAAGTTTTACGAGCCCAACTAGTGTGGAGCAAATTTTTAAGTAAGTAATAGGGAAAATAAAATTACAAAATTGACTTTTCTTGCCGTTGTTTCACATTTATAGTCACCAAATATCATATTCGTTCAAAATAGCTATTGAACTTAAAAAAATTCCATCCCCTGTTTGAAGATTGGTCCACCGATCCAGAGATAGAGGGGAAACCATCCATTCACCAGTTATCTGATGATGCACTCATCTTTATTTTCCAACTTTTGTATCCAAAGGATCAGTTTGTATGTGGCATGGTGTGTAGGAGATGGTATAATCTTTCTCGCTCGGCCATTTCATCAACCAAATACCTTGATAAAGCTTGTATGTACAGGACCTCTCCGGTATTTCAATGGGACAAACCAGCGTTATTTACCGGATTGACCAAAGTTATTCTGATAGCTCGGGAAAACATGCGACATATCGATCTATCGTGCACCGAACTTAATAGTGAAGTTGCGACAGCGATAGGGATGTGCACAAATCTCACAAGTCTGACTTTTAGAAAAGTTTCATTTAAAATGCGATTAATTCATCCATTCTTTACCAGCTCCTCTCCAGTTCTGGCCCCGTTAACCATTGATGAATGTTTCTTCGAAGAAAAAGACTGGGAAATGATGCTTACCAATATGTCTACCTTGAAAGAGCTAGATATACGAGGCAGTTTGAAAACTGAGAAGATATGGAACGAAATTGTGCTTTGTTTAAAGGCCAATCCGATCAGATGTCTTAAACTTTTCCAGTCTGAGGGTGTAATATCGACCCAACGTTTCTTCTACGCCCTCTCCATTTGCTGTAAAACTTTGGAATACTTGCGAGTGTCCTCAAATATGATGGATCGTATCCCATTATATTATCCAGATGTAGCAAAGCTGTGGATGCCCCTAATGAGTAAACTTGATATTCTGGAACAATCACCTCCTGATCTCACAACTCTCAAATACCTCCTGGAATCCATGCCAAATTTAAAGCATCTCAAAATTGAGGGCACTAATCAAGCTCACGTCGAGCACTACATCGGGCCAATTACCAAAAGTTGTCCGGACCTCCTTTCTCTGGAATTGACCGATATGCAAGGTGAGATGACCGAGGTCCAACACCTGACACAGCTGCGAACCCTTAAAATCGATGGACATGATTTGGCTGTTATGCGTGTTATGAACAGAAGGTTGTATTTACATGATTATCTTTGGCTTACAAAATGCTCTTTCCTCGTTGAGTTGTCTTTGCAGTGTACTAAAATCAATGACAACGAAGTTGCTTTAATTATAATCGCTCTGGAACTTCTTGAAAAACTCGACATTATAGGCTGTCGAAAAGTTTCCGGTAAGTTCCTGAAAGAGCTTGAAAACTGCAAACGAGTTTCACCTCCTCTTGTTATACACTGTCGCTCCGAACTTCTAAATCTCTATCCTGAACACTTACCAATGTTTATTTCTTTTAAAATAGATATGAATAAGGAACATTATTGCTGGAACGACTCTGAGTATTAAGATTCATTTAACATTGTGTAACGTCGTGTTTTGAAGTTTTAATTTTGCATGTTATATTATTAGTTTCAGTAAACTTCATGTATGTTTTATCCAAACGCCCCCAAGATACTTGAAGTAACCAATATCTAACCTCATTGCCTCCATTTATATAGTAGTGTTTTGAATTAAAGAATGGCAACATCGTGTTTCAAGTCTGAATCGCCGTACCTCAAACGGGACGAACGACAACATCACCCATCAGATGTTAAGTATGGAATGTTTCTTGATCAGGTCCAGGGAAATAGTACCGGCTGCAAACCTGTAAATGTTGCTCTCATTGGAGTTGGAAGAGCAGGTGATATATTTAGTTGTACAATGTACAGTGTCTCATTTGTAATTTTTGTGTCGAAATTAGTGGAACTGTTTTTCACTCAGTTTTTTTACGGGCAGTTGATTTTATAATTCAATCGTGCGAACTCATCTTGTCAACTAACCTTTCTCGAACCTGTCCCAACTATTTCAGGAGGTATTCATCTGGGAAATCTTGTTTCTAGCCCAAGCTTCCGTCTACTCTACGTAGTTGAGTCAGACAAATCTAAGTTTGCCCAGGTTAGTTTTTAGTGGAAATGACGTCTCGTACACGGTACACGAATATTTTTTATACATCGGATTTGTCATTCCTTCTCAGGGTGTTTGCCGCATTGTGCCATAACTAATCCTTGATACTGAGAAGTGAGAACTCACTAATAAATCATGAACTCTAAAATAGATAACTCATTGTTTTCTCTTTTAGGTTCAAACGTTGGCTGGGAGTGACTGTTTGTAGTTACTGTAGATCTAAACAAGCCGCTATGTGACGAACAGCTCGAGGCCGTCATCATTTGCACACCGACTTTCACCCACTGCGAAATTGTCCTTCAATCCCTAAAAGCGGGTAGGTGCTGAAGATATTTAGTTTCATGTTTGTGGGTGCTGTATCTTTCGTACCATTTTTAAGACACTCAATTTGAGAAGCTTATAATATACTGCTACAGTCTTGCCCAGATCGGAGTGCGGTAAATCTTGGTCCGACTGACGACTGTATTACTACTGCACATGTCCCAATTAACAGGTAAAGCTGTGTTTTGCGAAAAGCCTATTGGGGAAACGGTGGAGGATACCAAGCTGTGTTATGACACATCAACCTCAACGGGAAACATCCTCTTCTGTGCCTTCCAGCGGAGATGGGACCCAACCTTTGCCGACATCCAGGCCCGGGTTAGGAGAGGTGAGTTGTTCTAGATCCAACCTTTAGGCTTTACCGACATTCAGACCCGGGTTAGGAGAGGTGAGTGTTTGTTTTTTTTTTTTTTTTTCGCGTCGTGGGACCTCGAGACCTTTCCATCGAGCCCTAGAAACCTCTATAAGACTTCAGGGGCTTCATAACTTTTATTCTAAAATATCTAATATTTATTGGGGGATTGGTTGAGTTTGGTTTATTTTATTACCAGACTCCTGAATCGAGATATTCTACCAGGTGATGCAGGTCACATCCAGATAATAAAGTCAATTTCCCGTGATTCTCCCCTACCATCGATAGAATATCTCAAGATATCGGGAGGTATCTTCCACGACTGTATGGTGCATGATATTGACATGCAAACTTGGGTACTAGGCGAGCTGCCCACTCAGGTATATATTGGGCTCTGGGCGCTCTGATTAGATGTTACATATATGTAACATCTAATCAGCATATATATATATTATATATATATATGCTAACACTCCATTACAAATATGTTCATCCGCCGTCGCGGGGTGCATTGAGAGAGGGTCTAGATGAGCCATACGTAGTAGTTGTGATAATTATCGATGTTTCGATATCTTTAAAGATGAATTATTTAATACTAAATGCGATTAAAAGTAAGATAACTTCTTTTCAGTTGGATGATCGGATATCTGTTAATTAGCCTCTCTTCTCTGGGCTGTACGAATGAACCAGATGGGGATAATTGTCACTGATAATTTTCACAGTGACAAATGACAATTATCCCTGTCTAGTTCATTTGTACAGCCCACAGAGAATATTAATAACTCTGCTAACCTCTTTTCAGGTTCATACAATGGCGAATGCTCAAATTCCCGAGATAGCAGCAATTGATGATTATGATAACGTTGTTACAACACTACGTTACCCTTCTGGTAATTATAAGTGTGTGGTCCTAAAACTTTACTCTAAAATGGTGTCCACGCTAGAAAGAAATTAGAGGGGCCACATCGTGTACCATCTGGTGTTTCTTGATGTTTCTGTAACCTGATATTTTTACAGGGACGCTCGGTATCATAAATGTGAACAGATTCGCTACGTATGGCTACGATCAAAGATTAGAGGTCTTTGGCACAAAGGCCATGTTTGAAGGTATGATATGAGTGATTGAGTATCGTTATCCTCTTATCTATCTCAAAATCTATGATTCTAATTTCTAACCGTCTTGGTTACGAACGTCCTACTAGGTCACTAACACTCTACTAATGTATTCCCCTCAGCTGATAATGGTAGACCGAACACCTGTCTGACAAGTGGAGAGGAACACCTCTCCAGAGTGCCAATTCACCACTCATTCCCCTCTCGATACGAAACCGCATATGCAGCAGAAATGGAATCCTTTGCTAGGATCGTGAGAAAAGTAGAACCTTTGGGAATAACCTACAAAGTATCCAGTGCGGTTTCCAAGGTAAAATATAATGTTGTTTGTGCCTTCCACTTCCGACCCTCACTCCTCAGCTACCACTTCAAATGTGTATATATATGGCTAGATTCCAAACTAAACTCCCTCTCTTTCTTTGTAATGCAATAATAGTGGTGACTTCATAACCAACTTTCACGTCCCCCCAGATTGCAGATGCTGCTGAGAAAAGTGCACGAGATGGGAAACCGGTAGATTTGACGTGGGCCAACGAGGACCTACCTTCTGGTTACACCGCTTAGTGGGAGATTATTAAATATTAGTTAATTATTTGCTGAAATTGAAGTTATTTA
>AVPN01001832.1:0-17973 GCA_000695325.1 Pleurobrachia bachei | reverse complement strand
CAGATCATCATGGCTAAGCAGGCTGGTGGACCTAAACCAAGACAAGGAAAAGCTGATCCTGATGACGAATAGAGACCTCCCTTGATGTTGGACTGTTCTTTTTTTCTATTTGTACTATACTATATCTGAGCTGCCACCATATTTAATTTTTATTTTGTAAAAGATAGCTCAGGTGTTAGCTGACGTGTTGTTTCTGTTCTTTAACCCCCCCTCTCTCCCTCTCTACCCTTTCACCTTTGTTCTGTGACCTTCACCCTCATTCCCCGTATCTCCCTACCCCGACCCTCTTGTATCTCCCCTACTTTCCCATGATTTCCCCGTCTAGATCCCACCTTTCCACCTCTCTAACCCCCTTTCCTATTTTGTAGCAAGGACCAACCATGCAGGGAGGACAAATTATCCTCCCTGTTTCTCCCTCCGGCCTCCCCCAGAACCTACTATCTGGTATATCCCTCCATCTTTCTAACCTCTAACCCGACCCTGAATCCATCTCTCTAACCCGACCTAACAACATCCCACCTCTAATCCTCCTCTCCTATTTTGTAGCAAGGACCAACCATGCAGGGAGGACAAATAGCATTTGATGAGTATGGTCAACCGTTCATCATCCTAAAGGATCAGTCCACCAAATCCAGGATGTCAGGTCTAGAGGCCCAGAAATCCCACATCCTGGCTGCCAGGTCGGTGGCTCAGTGCCTCAGATCTTCCCTTGGTCCCAAGGGTCTAGACAAGATCCTAGTCTCGCCTGATGGAGAGATCACTGTCACTAATGATGGTGCTACCATTCTCCAAAAGATGGATGTCGACCACCAGATCGCTAAATTAATGGTCCAGCTATCAAAGAGTCAAGACGAGGAGATAGGGGATGGTACTACAGGGGTAGTTGTCCTTGCAGGGGCCCTGTTAGAACAGGCTGAACAGCTATTAGAGAGAGGGATCCACCCTATTAGGATTAGTGACGGGTATGAAAAGGCAGCAAGGGTTGCTGTGGACCATCTAGATGCTATCGCTGATGCCTTCCCTGTTGAAAACCTAGACAGGGAGCCCCTAATTAAAGTAGCCCTGACCACTCTTGGATCCAAGATTGTCAACAGGTGTGGCAGGAAGTTTGCTGAAATGGCTGTCGATGCAATCCTCTCTGTTGCAGATCTTGAGAGGAAGGATGTATCTTTTGATCTTATTAAGATCGAGTGTAAAACTGGTGGAGCCCTCGAGGACTCGCAGCTGGTAAAGGGAGTTATTGTAGACAAGACCATGTCTCACTCTCAGATGCCAAAAGAGATGAAGGATGTCAAACTAGCCATCCTTACCTGTCCCTTCGAGCCCCCCAAGCCCAAAACCAAGCACAACCTGAATGTTGGATCAGTTGAAGACTACAACTCTCTTTACAAGTTCGAGCAGGAGAAATTCTGTGAAATGATCAAACAGGTGAAAGACAGTGGAGCAACTCTAGCTATCTGTCAGTGGGGATTTGATGATGAGGCAAACCACTTGTGTCTCCAGAACGACCTACCTGCTGTGAGATGGGTCGGTGGACCTGAGATCGAGCTGATTGCCATTGCTACTGGAGGAAGGATTGTCCCCCGGTTCAGCGAGCTAAGCAGTGATAAGCTAGGGTTTGCAGGATCTGTCAGAGAGATTGGGTTCGGTACCACTAAAGATAGGATGTTGGTGATCGAGGAATGTCACAATTCTCGGGCTGTGACTCTCTTCCTGCGAGGATCTAACATGATGATTGTTCAGGAGGCCAAGAGATCTATTTGGGATGCTATGTGTGTGATCAGGAACCTGGTCCGAGACAACAGGATTGTTTATGGTGGAGGTAGTAATGAGATATCTGCAGCTATCGCAGTCACTGAAGCAGCTGAGAAAAATAGCAGTATTGAGCAGTATGCGATGAGGGCATTCGCAGATGCTTTGGAAAG
The DNA here is from genome assembly GCA_000695325.1 of Pleurobrachia bachei. Classification (NCBI taxonomy): domain Eukaryota; kingdom Metazoa; phylum Ctenophora; class Tentaculata; order Cydippida; family Pleurobrachiidae; genus Pleurobrachia; species Pleurobrachia bachei. Next base: position 16,048 of record AVPN01001832.1, on the reverse strand, counting down.
TGTTCCAATGGCACTCGCCGAGAACTCAGGTCTCTCTCCCTTCGCAACGCTCGCCGAGGTCAAGTCTCGACAGATCAAAGAGAACAACCCCCGGCTAGGTATCGACTGTATGGATAAGGGAGAGAGTGATATGAAGGTTCAGCATGTGATCGAGACCCTGATCGGCAAGAAACAGCAGATAATGTTGGCAACACAGCTTGTCAGGATGATTTTGAAGATCGACGATGTGAGGAGCCCTGGTGAGGGAGACGAATAGAGGGGACGTTTTTTTGGTACAACCCTGTACGCGGGGTCTGTGTTGTGTCTGTGTGTATAGATATTTATCGCTGTCTCTCTCCATACCCTATTTGATAATATTTTTATATCGAAATCCACGAGTTTACTTTTCGACTCCTCAGTCCTCACACCCTATCCCCCCACCCCCAACACCGGGCCCTAGCCACCTCAAAATTTCAGTAGTTTTGAACATTGTCGATTGAAAATGATGTTTTGACAAGAACGTTTTAGTTTGGACTTTTCTTCAGTTCAATCGACGAAGTTCCAAATTGCCCACAGTGACCCAGAGAGAATTCTGGGGGCAGTTGACTGAAGATGCAGTCTTTGCAGTAGGGCGCGCACGTCGCGGCCTTTCTTTTGAATAAAGTGTACTTTGTCAGCAAGGTTTACACCGCGCAACTAGCACTAGAAGCTTCCTCTCATGCATCCGCCCCGAACATTTCTCTAACCCCTCTCTCTCCCTAGCTATCTAGCTATCCTCTCCTCCCCCCTCTCTCTCTCGACTAGCTATCTAACTATTCTCTTCTCCTCTCTCTCGACTAGCTCTCTAACTATCCTCTCTTCTCTCTAGCTTCCTACAATGTATAGCTGTGACGAGATATGAAGCACTGAACCTGCTAAGATATGATAGCAGCAGGGCGGTTGCTGCGATGTATTACAAGTAGAACCTCAATCCGAGCTGTAATTCGTCCTACTACATGTGTGTATCAGACCCCGACAGTATCTACCCCTACTGTTGTACTAAAGAGACGATGTTTTAGTACAGAGAGTAGTAATGGTCCCAAGAAGAAATCTACTATTGTTCAAATGGTGAAACAGTATGGAAGTGTCTTTCTAGTGTTCCATACATGTACCTCAATAGTCACTTTCGGAGTCTTCTACATTCTTATTTCACGGTTAGTGCAGTCAAATACAGGAGGGAGGGGGGATTGGGCGTCAAATTAATAACTCTAAGATTGGTTGAGATTGATTGTTTTTTCAGAATGCCTTCATTATATGCTATTTTCTAACCCCCATATCTCTCTATTTCAGTGGGTTTGACGCCACCCCGATGGTTGACTTCGCCTCCAACTGGGTAGATGTTGACTCTATACTAGCCAAGAGAGGATATGATAGATCCATTCTAACTGACCCCACCCCCGCAGCATGTGGTATCCTCGCATTTGTATCTTACAAACTCCTCAGTCCCCTCCGACTTGCTGCTGACTCGGTTATGGTCCCACTGCTAGTCCGGAGACTGCGATTCCTTGGATTTATGGAGCCAGAGAGACCTGTGGACGATCAATCAGTGGAAAGGGCTATCTCAAAGATAGAATTGTTCGATGAGCGATATAATATTGATAGGATAGTGGATTTAGACCCAGCGGTTAGAGTGATAAGAAGGAGGGTACAGGCTAGCAAAGAGAGGAGAGTTATACATTTGAAGAAGTATGAAGAGACTCAGAGAAAAATTGAAAAAGTTTTGAAACGGAAACGTGACCAGCGTTCAAATCACGAACCTAAATCGTGATTTGGATTCCTGCCAATAAAAATCTGATATATATTCGATGTTACCTGATTTGTTATTGGTCTGCTAATTCATGTTTATTTTATGAGGTGAAGTTATTGATCGGGTCTGTACTAGCAGATTCTATTCGAGAGCGGGTAGCTAGCAGCTTTAATTTTAGAGCTTGTACGAGTGTTGATGTGTTGTGAGATTTTTTTACAAATTTAAAGAACGGTTGTTATCGGTCAGCGGTCTACTGTCTGGCGGCACCATGTTTTGGTCCTGGGGCCGCCAGATAGGCCCGTCTATATTTTTTCTTGATTTTCTAGAGTTTTAATTCGGTAAATTCTGTTTGGAGACTCAACGATGTTGTTGAAAGATGGAAACGAGCAGTGAATAAAACCGATTTTAGGTGTGTTACACATTTTTGATAATGTTCCATTCGTTTTTAATTTTTGCCCCGGCAGTGGGACCCTTTGTGAAATAATCGTGTTCTCAATGTGTGTGGTGGTACGATACGTCATGGATGTGGTGGTAATAATGCACAGCTAATCAAGGTCTGGTCCGTGTCTCTTTCGAATAGCCTCCCCGGAAATTGTTATTGTGCTCATCACGCCTCCCCCATCATTCCATTGTGTCACTCGCCCACTCCGCACTTCCGGACACGGCCTGGTCCTTGCAGCAAATCCCATTTCACAGTTTCCATTGTGCACTGTCAGTCAATGCTCTGAAATATTGTGCATCTCTCTGAAATCACCACTGCTCCACTCCTTGACCTTCCCTCCTACTACAACTCTGTGACCATAGCTGTCCTACAGCACCTTGTTCAACAAGCAGCACCTCACAGTTGCAGTAACCATGGTAACCCTGACTCTGGAGCCCTTCACTCCATTTGACAGTACAGGGAGTGCTCTGACTGGTGGTTACTTTCTATCCTCTTCCTGCTTCCTCGCCCTTGGTAACCTACTCCTCCTAGCTCTACTCTCCAGGAACCTATCTCTATCCTCCAATATCTACACCAGACTACTTCTCTCACTCCTCTCCCTCGACACGTTATACTTGGTGTGTGTGGGGGTCCCCTTCAGTATTCACACCTGGCACGCCCGACAAGATATGTGTGGGCTGGAGACACTGTCCGGTCTTGTAGCATTCCTAACCGACAAGGGCTCCCCTGTGGTTCTCTTAGTTCTGGGTCAGGCCAGGTTGTATGAGATGAGACGAGAGGGGGTGAGGAAGAGGGATCGAGTGGTGATGGTGGGGGTGGGGGTGGTAGGAGGTATATCAGTGTTCTCTCTCCTACCCCTTCTGTTTAGTAACCTGAGTTACCAGTATGATATGAGATACTATACTAGTGGATGGACAGGTACTGATGTAGTGAGATACACGCTACAGGAACATGGGGAGAGGGGTATTAAAGTGTGGATGAACACGACACACAGTACACAGGTCCTATACACCCATACCACCCCATATCTCTCTGCTGATTCCATCCCACTACCATCTAGTGGGTCCAGGGATGTGGCCTGGTTCCTGCTAGACCTAGCCCCCCAGCTGGCCCTGGCATGTATTATTGGGAGTGTGGCATGGCACTCAGTAGGTCACATCTCAGACCCCCGATACACAAGACCCCAAGCGTTTCTCCTCGAGGCATCATCTAGTAGGTGTACCAGACACAGACATGTGACACTGAATGTAACGCGACCTGATGGTAAGATGAAGGGTCATGTCACTATCACCTGTCTCCTGGTCCTGTTTACCTTGTTACAACTCCCCCGGTGGGTGACACTACTGGTTGAATTTGTAGCACGGGTTGGTGCAGGGTGGTTCTGTGACCATGTGTTTCTACTGGTCCTAACTGCTCTGTTTAGTCAGTTTAGGTGTGCTGCTACCACTGTGTTGTTGTGGTGGAGGATAGCTAGTGTGACGGAACTAATCGGTGAAGAGTGAGAAGGGTGGATAGTGGATTTTATGGACACACCAGATTGTAGGACACTGTGTGAGCGAAGAGTGACTGTGAGAGACACGCACCAGATATCTGAGACATTATTTGACATTGTGTGGGTTTGATAGAGTGTGTTTGACTTTGGGTGCGACGTGTGTATGTGATGTGAAAGTTTATCTACCGAACCCTCATGGACAGTGAAATGTGATTGCGAAAGCTGCGTCTGTTAATGTTATTTCCCCTTTCCCAACAAATGAAAATGGTTCATATCTAACCGTCGTGAAATAAATGCTTGGTATTAAATTGGAAAGTCCTCCCAACATATATGAATATCAGAAGCCTTCAGTCATTGTATTCACATTGGTGTTCCTATACGAGTCCATACGTAACCATGGTAACACATACCGTGCCTACACTTTTCGCCTAACAAAAAAACTAAATATTACACAGTCTTCTTTCTGTTTCATTGTCTCTCTTCTCTCCTAGGCTAGGAGTCCTAGAATGTAGTAGTCACAAGTCTAGTTGGCTGTAAGTAGGGGACAGCACGTGACTCAATGCACAAATGTAGGTTCGTGGGTTTGGACACCACAAATCGTTATGAGGGATAACATATTATCAGTCCATTACACCGCCAATGCATTCTTCACGACGCTCGTCATTTCGCTTCCATTTGCTATGGCTGGTTTGGGGTCTTTCATCAGAGTGGATCGTCCTTCCTTTCCTTCCATCGCCGTGTAGATCTGTATAGGGAGGGGGTGTTTAGTAAGGGGTGGGACAGTAAGTAACAACAGGGGAGGGGGAGTGTATTATGTTAGGGAGACATGGACAACCATCTTATATACTTTCTGGCTCCGGTCAGAGCCTGTGCAGGTTGGCGCTGCCAGACAGTCTAAATTTAAGTCATATCTATTGTACACAACTACCATTGGCATTAGTTACAAATATGGTCATGTTGTGACGACGTGACGTCATGCTATTAGTATTACCTGTATACATGAGCTGGGGTACATTATCATGCTCGCAAAGAAATCCTCAATGAAGTTCCCATTGATCTCCCACTGTCCTCGCACAGAGCACCGTATTGCCGCGAGAAGGAAGGAGAAGGAGAGATAACAGCACCAGCTGATAGCGAATGCGCCCTGAACCTCTAGTTCAACTAACAGAAGTGTGATCCATGCAACAAGGAGAGAGGTGCCAGTGACTCCGATTGCTATTGAACTGGCTTTACTGGCACCCAACATGGATACTGTCCGTGCCATCGTGTAGGGGCTGAGAGGGGGATGGTTAGTTGGGGACATTGGGGCATTGTGCAGGGTCTGAGAGGGGGGAAAAGGGGTAGATTTTTAGGGCATGGAAGAGGGAAATTTGGAGACTGGAGAGGGGGTCGGCAGGAGAGATTGAGGGCTTAGGATGAGCTGAGGTGTCGTGACCAGTTCATGGTGAGAGATCCCAAAATGCGTGGAGGGTGTGTTCTACTTCAACTTGGGCACGTCGCGCCCCTCATGTTCGCGGGCAAGTGTTCTACTCACGCGATGAAGATTTGCTTCCCAAAGTCTATCCACAGATCCACATCCACAGTTGTCAGGGGATCAATTATACCAATCCTAAAGTCACATCCATAAGGGTTCAGATCGCCAAATTCCATGGCCAGACCCCTCCACAGAGCCATGCATATGAAACTCATCAGCATGGCGTAGGGCAACCCCGTCATGACACTGGCTGTCTGTTGTTGGATGTGGGATATGGGGTTTTATTTAGGATGATGATGATTTCAAATATAATACTAGTAGACCGAGACAGGGTTGTCAAATAGACGATATGATACGGGTTCAGACAACTAGATTCCCCCTTTGTACAACTAACCTGTAGAGCTATTAGAGCGTCATTTCCCCCAGCCCAAAGAAGAGCTGTAGCTGCTGCTCCTTCTGAAAATGCCCAGAATATTCGCTGTGCTCGGGGCGGGTTCTGGTCTCCATTAGCTGCCATAATATCAATAACAAGACTACCTGAGGAGAGAGGGGAGTGGGTCAGACTTGTTGGGGGAGAAATGGGGGTTCAGACTTGTTGATGAGAGAGAAGAAATGGGGGTCAGACTTAGTGAGTAGGGGGTGAACCGTGAGGGGTCAGACTTTTTGAGTAGAGGGTCCACCCCGGACCTTACTTGTAAATGTAAAGGCCAATGTTAGACAGGATAAACTTAATATGCTCCTTTACCGCCTGGCAGAACCCAGTATATTCAAATTCCCAACTAATAATAATATCTCAGTATCATGATAGCGCACTAGGTTTTGTTTACTACTGGGTGACTGGTACAGCTCGTGATGACAGGGTCCTATCACACCCTGCTACACTAAATAGGCACATGTCACACTATGTTACAGGTATGTCACACCTTGTTACCATTCAACACGGGGTGATAGATAGAACACGGGGTGCTACTAGTGACTGACAGACAATCTGAGAAACCGAAACGAACACTGGCTGGCCCAGTCAGTGACTGGGGGAGTCAGATTGTGAAATGAACCCCCCCCCCCCCCACAAATGAACTAACCTGAATCAGCGCTAGTTACAAAGTACAGGACTAACCTGAATCAGCACTGGTTACAAAGTACAGGACGATTCCAAAAAGAGATACAATACTGAGAAAGACTCCTAACTTCCCCTTCGTGTACATGAGAGCGAACCATTGATCATCATTCTGTAGACAGGATAACCGAGCCGTCCTGTTGAGGAATAGAGGGTATTATATATGGGTACCATAGAAACTGGTTACCATTGAGTATGGTTACTATAGGAACTGGTTACGATAGAAACTGGGGACATCAGTCATTACTGACTACCAAAGATTTTTAGGAAGGGGTGCTATTCTAGTTGTCTCCAGTTCACTCACCCTCTATCCTCACTGACAGCCATCTTGTATTGGTTGCTAGGTATCTTATAGAACTCCATAAAATCCTCTACTGCTTCCTTGCCCGTTTTTGTATTTTTCTCCCCATATACCCCGACCTCCCAATTGCTCTTAAAGTTCACTGTACAGTTAGTTCTGTTATGATAGTCTGACCATTCAACCCCCTTTAACAACCCATCAAATTCAGCCAGGTCAGTCATCTTGTCCCACTTGATGGAAGAGTAGCTGTAAACACAGCAGTAGCGGTTGTCTGGGACTGCAGCTGCCGCTTTCTCATGGTACATAGCACTACCACCGAATATAGTGAGCCATAGGAAACTATAGATCATAGGTGCAGTCAGTGTACCTGTGTAAAGATATAATAGGGGTCAGAGTGGGAGCAGTCAGAGTACCTGTATAAAGTACATGATGGGTTAGACCTAGGGTGGGGGCAGTCAGTGTACCTGGCAACATACAGGATGGGTTAAAAAATATACTTTAGATTGCCAAGGTGAAGGAGGGTAGAGAGGGGTTGTTGAATTGAGTCAAACTAACCATTAATGAATTGTCGGATGGTTCTGCCCCGTGAGATTTTAGCAATGAACATGCCCACAAAGGGACTCCAGGAGATCCACCACCCCCAATAGAAGATAGTCCAACTATTCATCCAGTTTTCAGGGGCATCGTATTCACCGTCCTTGTAGGACCTGTAGTGGAGGGGGGGGGTGTTGTTAGGGTAAACCTTGTGAACCTGGAGGGTGTGGCTAGCCATGGCTGCAGCATATTCATGTTGTGATAAAAATGGAATACGAGGGTGGACTACAACTGTAAATTAGAAGATCAATCTTCAACGACTATAAACAATTACCTGCCCCTGTCCTCTCCACTGGAAGATGTTATGTTCAGCAGTTCAAAGGCGTCAGTACGGAATCCTAACTTGACAATTGTTTGGAAGTAGTACCCTATTGTCTGCACATACAGATTCAACAGATACCTGTGTAGAATATGAGAGGGTGAGATCTCAATCTTTGGAGAGATCATGTTCTTTTTTAGTTTTTACTGATACTATAAGATTCCGATTCGTAAGTTCCCATATAATTATCCCACTGCCCATGTCTAAACACACAGATATATTCAACATACCAGCTGTCCTCTAAGAAGAAGGTTGACATCATTAGAAACATGCCAACTCCAAAACAAATCTCAGAGAGCCTTCTCACACCCGCCCCTACCCCAGTAACCACAGAAATAGTGGCTATAGCCGTGATTATCCATATTATTATCACCTGAAACAGGTTGTTGTGTTTTATGAAGGGGTAGGTGAAACAGGTTGTTGTGTTTTATGAAGGAGCAGGCGAAACATGCTATCGTGTTTTATGAAGGAGCAGGTGAAACAGGTTGTCGTGTTTTATGAAGGAGCAGGTGAAACAGGTTGTTGTGTTTTATGAAGGAGCAGAAGAAACAGGTTGTTGTGTTTTATGAAGGAGCAGAAGAAACAGGTTGTCGTGTTTTATGAAGGAGCAGGGGAAACAGGTTGTGGTGTTTTATGAAGGAGCAGGTGAAGCAGGTTGTGGTGTTTTATGAAGGAGCAGGTTAAGCAGGTTGTCGTGTTTTATGAAGGAGCAGGTGGAACAGGTTGTCGTGTTTTATGAAGGATTGGGTGAAACAGGTTGTCGAGTTTTATGAAGGAGCAGGTGAAAGCAGATGGAAATAACAATCTGGATATTTTACCTGAGTTGTAATGCTTTTCTCGATCGAAGGAAAAATGAAGTTCAGACCTGCATTGACCTGAAAGGAAAGTGGGGATGGTAGAGGCAGGAAAGTCAGCGCACAGAACAGTAGAACCTGTCGATTTGAGAGCTCTACTGCACCAGTCTATCAGTAAACCCTCCCTAGCCTCAGGTCCTCTCAGAAGTCAGAAACCCTAAAAAAGCTATACCTGCACAACCCTATAGTCCCACAATTCGCATACCTGCATGGTTCCCAGACCGAGAGAGGTGCAAACTCCAAAGAGGGTGGTTATGATAGACAGGATATCTATAAGATCCCCCATCCACCCATATATCCTATCACCAATCAGCGGGTAGAAGCACGATTTCATAGTCATCGGAAGACCCTTCCTGTAGTGAGACGAAAGTAGTTAGATAGTGCTGTTATTGGCATATGATGAGCTGAACTAGTCAGGGATTATCTAGCTTGGTAAAGAACTTCGCCCCTATGAGCAGAGCGGTCAGAAATCTCCATGTCACTGAAACTGACAGAAACTAGTGATCCACCTCACCTACCTGAAAGTCATGAAGCCCAAGATGAGACCCACTAAACTGTACACCACCCAGGCGTGGAAGCCCCAGTGGTAGAAGGTCAGGTTCAAAGCATTCTGTGCTACTTCATTATCAGGCATCGTCCTGTCCGCCGTATATCTGCAATGTGGGGGTAAACGGGATCAGGATATATCTGTAGGTGTGGGGGCGGGTTGAGGGGGAATATATCGAGGTAATATGGAAACCTTCAAATCGGTCTTCTATCTTCCGGGGACTGCTGCAGGATTAACCGATGGCCTGTTATTCGAGGTCACTGATATTTCGTCCTAAGTTACTAACCGGTTCGGTTGAGAGAAGTGACTGACTGGTTCTGATACTCCATAAAAGAACAGACCAACTCCAACACCACATGCGAAGAGCATTGCAAACCATGATCCTTCAGGGTACTCCGGCTTTTCATCGTCATTTCCTGGAAATGGGGTGGGGGATAGACTAGTGTGTCATTTCCTGGTAACAGGGGAGAAAGTGTGTCACGTTGCTGTATGGCGGCACTCAGATGGGGTTGCGGCGTTAGACAGGTCACGTTGCTGTCTTCACTGGGCATCATGTTGCCATGGGGATTAGGGAGGGTGGGGTGGATCGGTTCAAGCCATTGTTCAAGCCATTGTTGGAGACGATGGGGTGACCCGATCTCATCGTGATTCTAAAAAGGTGTCGGGAGAATCATGATTTAATAATGAAGCGAAAATGATGATTCGAAAACTGAATCAATGTGTTTAGAATGAAAGTCCCTGAGCGAAAGTGATTGTAGTCCGCGGCGGTGGAATTATTTTAGACATAAAGTGATTTCAGACTGAACTCGAATACTGAGATTCCTGCCATTTATTGTCTTCCACCCCAACAAGCCATTCAATAATATTTTCAAAGTCTCCTAAATATCAAATTATCTAATTAGGCGTGTCAGCCCTATATCGAGATGTTGGAATGACATTGACAAGAGACATGGAGATAAACACTTTTGTAAAACCTAAATTCCGTATTCTTCCTAACTTCTTTATCTTGTCTCCTTCATGTGTTTTGGCGGCCCCTTGCCCCAGTTTAAAGGGGGGCGAGTTAGGGATTTCAGACTTGTTCCCCGGAACTTGTCAAATGTGAAATCATGTGACTTCATATTCATATTCACATATGTGATATAACCCGTGCTTGGAGGGGTGCTGGGGTGAGATAAGAGGGCAGTGGTGCACTGTATACGTCACAATTTATGTTTTACAAGGCTAATTTAGATAAAATATGGTTCCCAACCCAAATGTTAAAAAAAGGTCCGCCTCTCTTGGAGCCCAAGCAGCGAAACAAATCGGTGAGAACATGTATATGGGGGGTTGGGGCTGTACCGATCTTTATCTAGCCCATGAAGTTGGTTTTATATGGAGCTACTGGGTATTGTCTATGACAGTTTGATGGGGAAATCTGTGACTCTAACAGTAGCAGATAGAACATCACTTACCCAATTTTAGTTTCCCGTATTTACTGGCGTAAATCAACACAATAACAATTGCCCATATGTCCTAAAAGAGAGGAGATTAGTTATAGTTGAAACATATGCCATCAGTCATGGCCAAAATAACGTGATCTGATACGATTAGTATTCTCGCAAAAGTTCAAGTTTCAACTAATTTTCAGTTAATCCAATCTTCTTAGTCTATCCTTTACCGATACAGATCCCTAAATTCTTCAAAATTCAGCTGAAAATTGTGAATGGGCGGCTGGTCCTTGACCATGCGGAAAGGTATCAAATAACGCGAAAAAATTTGGGAAAAAAGCTGCTGCAACAATTATTTCAAAGAGATGATGAACTTAATTCTTATCCAATCTCTCTCTCTCAATCTCCCGCAGATTCAAACACATGTCCTTGGGAAAGTCTCTCTCCTAATCTCGTTACGTATGGTAACGGGTGGATAAGATTAAAGGGGGTGACCCCACTTTAAATTATTCAGGGCAACAAATTAACCACCCAGATAAGACTGTAATCTTTATTAATCGGTCAAATGCTACTAAGAACCTTCTGGAAGAAAATGGCCCTGTGATGAAGCAGCAGCCTCATTGGTTAAATCCCAGCTGCAGCTGGAAGAACATGGGCTTAACGTGGAGACGGAATTGGAAATTCCAGCTGCTGCAGCCCAATTAAATTTGATGCCCCAAGTCCTATGTCCTATATCCCATCCATGTCCCACGCGGAAGCAATTGCTCCCACGCCCATCCCATAGCCTTCAAAAAGTATAAAAGTACCGACACTACTCACCAGGGATGCGATGTACAGCCAAGTGAATGCCGATGTGATAACTGTTTTGGCAGTGCTAAACTTATTCTTTGCGTCTTTGTCCAGGATACACCATGTTACAAACGTTGCCACCAGCAGGAAGGCAGCGGGAGCCACTATCGGATTGAACCTGGGGAGGAGGGGGATTGTTAGTTAAATCTGCGAGGGAGGGGAGGGGGAGGGAGGGAGCCACTATCGGGTTGAACCTAGGGGAGGGGGAGGGAGGGAGAGGTATTGTTAGTTTGAAAGTTTGGGGAGATTGTTAGTTGAACCTGGGGGAGGGGAGGTTGTTATATTGGAGGATGGAAGGAAGGGGGTAATACAATGAGGAATTAGGGGGTAATGACTGTTATTACTTCAAGTTCATTCTTCACCACATCTCTAGAGGGAGAAAGAGAGGGGAAAGAGATGGAGAATAATATACTCTCTAATTTAATGTACTAACGACCACCATCGTGAACATGAAAAGAAAAATCTAATTTTGAAATAATCCTGGTTTCTTGCTTTTCCTATTTCTCTGTATTTTCTCTCTGTCTCTGTTTCCCTCACTTTCTCTGTCTCACTCTCACTTTCTTTCTCATCGAATGACAACGAAAAAGTATCAGGTGTTGAAAATATTAAGCTATGCAGCCGAGAAAATTTTGCAAGAATGCATGGGGGAGTGGGGGTTTCGGTTCGAAGTGAGCCCAGACCTGTCGTAAAGACAGTTCTATTGAGAGTACTACTCCCAACAAAACTGGTTGGACCAGTGGTTGGACCAGATCTCAAATCAAGTTAGTTCATAATCCGCGGGTACAGCGGAGAGTGGGGATATGGGGGTCGGGGGAGGTGCAGTTGGGGGAGGCTGGATTTGGTGAACTTGCAACTAGGGGAGGGTGGAGGTGCAGGGGACTGGGGAATGATGGGGGAAACACCACTAAAAACACTACGCCACTGACCTAAGTTCGAGTGTCTTCCCAAACTTTGGGTTGCACCACCTGCTTCTATCCACCAGTGTTGCTCCCCTCCAATTGGGGGTCCTGTACCCCAACAGAGCCAGCTCCTGTCGTTCTCTCTCCTCTTCATCTATCTCAGTCTCGTCATTAGGAACCTGTTTTTCAGGCTCACTATCGCTAGGTGCCACTGCAGGCCCCATCACATTAGATACACACGATATGTCACAAAACCAGGTAAACAAGTATAACAGGAACTCTCAGGCGGGGTATGACTGGTTGTGGTGGTATATAAAAGAGGCTCCGGCGGCCTGGACTGGACAAGGGGGAATCACGTGGGTCATGTGATGTTTGATTTTTAACAGGGGGTCATTCAACGCGTGATATTGTCATTTTCTCTCAAACCTTTTTCTCTTATTCTCAATTCCTTCTCTCTCTCTCGCCATATTTCTCTCTCTCTCTCTCTCTCTCTCTCTATTTCTCTCTCTCTCTCTCTCTCTCACCCTCTCATTCTCGCCATCTTTCTTTCTCTCTCTCTCCCTTTATATATATATATATATATCTCCCTCCCTCTTATTCTCTCTCAAATTACCCCATTGAGTTTTCTATTTTTCCTTCTTGAATTCCCATCCATAATTTGATGTAATCATTGACCCCCCTCTTAGATAAGGGCGGGGGTAGTTTGATCCGAGGAGAGAGGAACTGGCCATGAATCGTATTGAAGGGTGAAGGGAGGAGAAGGGAGATGGTAACTGGAGAATCGTATTGAATCGCCTGTGTCCGCCACACGGTCCGAACAATACAATAATCCGATTACCAATCTCCATTACCCATTTCCATTACCAACCCATCACATACCCCATTCCCGCTCTGTTGTCAGCCGCCAAGGCCCAAGAGACGATGCCAGGTTCATGTGACATTGATTTAATTAATGGGGAGATGAATTTATTCCATCTAATCAGATGAATTTACTGCAGTGCTACCTCGAGGAATGAAGGTTTTTAGAAATAGGATTCTGTCATTTTCGGTTCTTTCGGGAACCGGAGAATCTACTTAGAACCCATAGGATCCGATGGTACTGGGATTCAAACGAAAAACAAGGAATCTGGCTGGCAAGGATTGTGTGGCTGGGAATATATAATCTTTCAATTTCACAACTTTGCCCCGCTCTCTCCGTCAGTTTATCTCAATCTCATTTCTCTCTTTTAGTTTCTCTCATCCAGCTCTAACCTCTCTCCCTTCTCCGCGTGTCTCACATGCAAACTCCTGACACCAGACACATGCACATTTCAGTCTAAATATCACGTGTGTTAAAGGGCACGTGGTCTTCCAAATGTCATCCCCTCTTGATTAGCCCCCTTGAACCCTCCTGCTTGCATCCCCACGATTGACTGGCCTTTGTTCAGGGTCGCTTCGTCAAAGTTACGTTCATTCCTGGCCGATAGATCGGGCCCTAGAGCTGGGAGATCCTTGTTTTTTCTTCGTGCCTGAAAAAAAAATGGGAGAAATGAGTCAAAAAGACGCTTGAGGGTGTGGGCAACAAATAAAATTGAATAATACTAGGGCCAATAAATTTGGCCGGAGTTTCCGTTGAATCCATTAAAAATTTAATTATGCCGCACCGCCCAGCAGCACCAGGCCCCTAGATGAGATGCTGATGATTAGATGAGAGCTGAAGCGGTGAATCTACAACGATAATGTGAGTCAAGAAGAGGTGTGGTTGGAGAATTCTCCAAGTATCTCCATCTCGATTCAGATGTCCAAGATGACACATTATCGAGAGTCTGCTATCTTGATCACCTTGGAATCGAGACGGAGATACTCAACAACATGGCTCACATAACGAGCCTTCAGTCTGGTGTGAGAGCCGACAGAATTAAAATTAAGACTCAACAGCAACTCACATATCGAGCTACAGCTGTTAGCCCCCACAACACTTGAGTCATGTTCGTTCCCTCATACAGGTCGACTGTCATGAAGAGTTCTGATCTTGGAATTCCTAAATGAGAAATTAGTGTTCTCCATCTGTGAGGGGGGGGGGGGGGTGTTATGGGATAGGAAAGGCAGGCCATTTCAATCTCTGGTATGTAATTTGATAAACTAAATCAATCAAAGTAAAGTCATCAACAGATAACTTAGGACTAGGAGTACTTACAATTTTGAATGCCATTTTACTGCTGTTTACTTTCTTTATACTTCCAGGACATATCACATTCATTACCCTGCACGAAAGAGAGTGGAGTGTTAAAGTGTACAATTGGTCGGTTACTGATTGTTCAGACTTGAATATTTGATTTTGATCTGTCAAGTGTCAATGCCCTGACAGATTTGTGTCAATACTCTGATAACTGGCCTAGTAATATCCTTGTTAGAAGGATATTAAACTATTTCGTAGCATAGCTTTTCTTTCAAATGATGTACACACGCTACTCACATTCAGATTTCGTAGCTTTAGCATTGAATTGTCAGGCGACTCAAAGTTGCTGTTAAACTGCTGGTAGTCGTTTCAAATCACACAGTCACACACTTCCCGCTTCACAGACCACAGTTCACTGTCACACTTGCAAGTACTTGTTGAGTAAGGGTTGGAGACCGAGATCGAGAAGAACAATGTCACAATGAATCACTTGCACTCTTTTGCAACATCTCCATTTTCCGCACACACGTCACAGACTAAACTAAATTTCATTGCTATGAGGTGATGTGGGAAGGCCTCAGTCAGCAAGAATATCTTCCCAGCTCCTTGGTCGTTGACTGAGACCTTCCTGCAGGAGTTCTGGCGGCTGGCATGGGATCCAGTCCAACTCCAATGGCAATACTTATTTCACAGACCCGGGCAGCGTGAGGTGTGTGCTGTGGTATGAAGCTTTGTGCGCAACCAAGGTACCGCGCGTTACTGTAACGCACGTCTTTGATCAGGTCTCACTACATCATCCTGCAAAGAGTTTCACACACCACACGTTGTAAAACGATCTTCTCCCACTACTACTCTATCATATTCAAACTACTCAGTGTGAGACTATAGATCACATTCCAGAGATATTAGGAACTCGAAATATTCAACATAAAACGGAAACTATAAGTTACGAATTCCTAACTCAGCTCGTTTCAACTCTACGAACTTGCAAAGGAGGGTGCCGTCTTTTAAAGCCTCATGAAAAGTGGATTCAGCTGGGAAAGGCTCCTTTAGAATCGCAGAAATCCATTCCTTACACTCTTGTTCCAACTTCAAATCATACTGGTCTTCAATCTGAGAGAGAAATAGGGAGGGATAGAGATGGGGAGATAGAGAGATAGAGAAACACTCCTAGAGATGGGGAAAGATAGAATAGTAGATTCGAGAAAGGGCCAGACTGAAAGATGAGAATCTTCCATGTGAAGATGTAGACAATAGACAATATACAGAGAAGAGAAAAGGCCAGACACCTGGCCATTGCCTAGGGTTAGAACATAACAACCTGGGCAGCTGTCCAGAGATGTAATATTATATTCGGAATGTTTATGTCTCATTTTAGGGAGAGAGATAGAGTTTCCATACTAAATAGATGTTGTGTAAGTGCTATGTGGCCTATATTGTTTTGTTTATTTCCATTGTCTTTCAATGGTTCACACACAAACAAACACATAAACAAACACACAAACATACCTACAAAGCCACAAAGCTAAGAAAAACAAATGGGACGTATAGTAACCACAGTACTAGTAGTGTAGTTATTGTACAGGGGGTTGGGTGGGACACGATAGTTGACAAGCTGGTACTCAACAACCCTCACATAGAGCCACATGTCACGTAAGCTAGTACACATACCTTCTTCTGTACTTCAGCCGTTAGTCCATAGGCAGGTCCTCTATTGGCCATAGTACACAGCTATAGCAAACAATGTTGTAGTTATACTGGGAATAATATAAACTATATCTAGTAGTTACACACAACAGCCAGCCCCCTC
>AVPN01001828.1:8086-18102 GCA_000695325.1 Pleurobrachia bachei | reverse complement strand
GGGATAAATGAGACAATGCAGGATCTCTCACTACCCGCTATTTTCATGCCCAATAAAACAGGGGTTTACTTTTCACCCAAGGCTAACAAATCCTTCCATCCACCGGGGAGCAAGGACCCCAGGTTAACTCAGGCTCCCTCAGTCTTCCAACTACCCCACATGGGCAGGAAAACACCCGTACTAAATCTCTTTGACCTGTCTCAGAAGAATGTGGTACATAACGGACCTGGGTGGTTGTACAAAACGTGCAAGGACGTGACGTACAAACGATGACGTCAGACATGTTGATTAAGACGTCATAACTCACGTGATGTCACCACTATGCTGCATGCACGTGCTTCATATGTCGCACACGTGCCAGGAGGGGGTGTTTGGAATGCCCGTGTGACAAGCAGGTTAAACAATAGGGACAGAGAGTGAAAGAGAGATAGAAATTAGAGGGACAGAGAGTGAAAGGAAGATAGAGATAGATTGATAGAAAGAGAGATGCATGTTTGATCCTATTCTTTTACTTTTTGCATGTTTTGATATATCTGATTTTCTTTAATTTTAAAACTCTTCACGTGGTGTTGTTTTGGAAGATCCTACCCCTGAACTATATATCGCTACTTTTCCATGATCAAGTATTATATCCCACCTCTCTTCCTTATTATATAGTGTTGGGAAAAGTTAAATCGTTCATACTGCGAAACACGAACGCAGTGTCAAGCGACTCAAGTAAACAGCTGGAGCATGGGCAAGGAGAAGTGCCAGTGTGATCTGTGTGATTGTGGGTAAGTCAGGGAGTTATAATACTCGAGTTATTAGGCCACGGCCTGTCTAGTACCCGAGTTAGGCAAGATGCTTCGACCCCATTTCGATTCGCGACAGTGAGATCAGATCAGGTCGGCAGACAGTGCAAGATCAGGAAAGACATTCTTGTGTTGTTAACACCCATCCCCTATTTCAGACGGCACAGGTGCCCAGTTCACACGACGCGAGTTGAGAAACACATTCCAGCTCCTAACGATCCAGATAACTTTAAAACATCATACCAGGTAAACCCTTTCTCAAACCATTATCATGTCATGGTACAAAGATTCTTTGCCTTCTTGTTCAGCCAGAAGGAGGCACTTGAACTTTTTAGCGTCTTTCTTGCCAAGTCATGCTGCTGATTTTCTCCAACATCTGCATCCTTTTCTTAAACTTATTCAGAAGAAGCTGCAAATAGTATTCTCCCCATCATGCACTTTGATACAGTGAACCGCACGTTGAATAATGTCGATTGAATGAACACAAGTACAAGTCATCCTTCAAGAACACTTTTATAACTTACTTCACTGAGAAAAATATATGCCGAAATAATGAAAAAATACCTTGAGCTTTCTCACACATCTTTACCACTGCTGCTACAGCTGACCTGCTATTACTCTTAGTTAGTGTAACGATCTCACCTCTCTCTCCTAATTAGTGTAACGATCTCACCCCGACAGGTCCACTACCCATCGCTACCTCTATCCTATGAACTCTCCACACTAGAAGACTGGTTTCTGGTGACTGTAGCTAGATCTCACACCCACTGTCTTCAATCCCAGGCGCCCCCACCACCTCCAACTGAGGTTAGGAAATATGTATAGTTGTTTGCAACTAGTGCATTTGTTGCTGTTTTCTCGATGTTTTAGGTACAATACCTTACTTTCAGTACCGATATATGTACATACCACTAACCAAATGCCATTCTTCTATATAACTTTGATTATTTTCGTAGGTTCATTCCTGCAAGATTCAACCGTGGTACGCAAAGTACGAAGTGTACGGTGCTGAGTTCAACAAACTTGTCGGGAAAAAAGCGTTCCGAGTTGTGGATAGAAACTCTTAATTGTTATCATTAGCTAAATTATTCGAGTAGCTCTAAGTTTCCTGGGAATTTTCAGGTTATTCTCCCGCTTCTGCTTTTTATCGGTACGGGTACTGGTGGTAGCTTGTTTTTGTGTGTGCTAAAAGTATTATAAGACAAGCTAAGATACCGATAGTTCCTGTCTTTTACTTTTGTTTTATGGGGATATTTATTAAGTTTTATTTTGCCACATTATTTAATTGTGATTTGAATACGACGAGTTTGACTTAGCTTTGATCAAAAAAACAATCATCGCGTAGAACGCTGAGAAGTTCACTTTAACTTTTTTTTTTTCTTTTTTTTTCTTTTTTTTTCACTTTAACACGCCAATGTCAAGCGCGCAACATAGAATGCGCGCGCGAAGAAGGTTCAGAAACTTGAAAAAACTGAAAACGCGACAAAAACAAGCTGGATTTTTAAACTGGAGTGTTTTCCATAATTCTTTCTTCCAAGTTCCATCCAGTAAAAAACCGCCGTATGAAGGATGAAATGAGAAAAAATTATTCCTCTTTGTTTGCCTAATACTTTTTGACGACAGTTTTTTTCTGTACGTCTTTACTAATCCGAGGATCCCAAGACCTAACCCTCTGGCCTCTGTCATTAGTTTTAGAAAGGCGAAATTGAATGACCTATTGGCTGGATTATTATTCTTCCTAGTATTTAACAGTAATTTATCATCCATGACCCTTTTCAGCGATGCACCGACTAAAACAGAACATAGAACGGGTCCAACAACAGAAGGAAAATGCCAACAAATTCGAAACACTTTGTAATATTATCACCAGTCAAGAATCAAACTGGACAGGATCTCTTAGATCAGTTTTGGAGCTGAAAAACGAGTTACTTCAACACCAAATTCCTCCCTCTGTTGTCATGAAACTTGCTGTTGTACACTCGGAGCTATTCCGGGCTCAGGCGGATTTAATGGTACCCGTTAAAGAACTCGTCAGGCTTGTCATGGTACACAAGCAATCACTCGAGGAGAAAAGTATCGCCCTGAAAAGGATTGACGAGGAAAATCAGAGGAGAAAGGCAGAGTTAGACGTTGCTGTAAGGAAGTTGGAGCAAACTTACAATTATGAAAAACAGTGGAGGCGAGATCACACTTTGAACAATTGGGAGAGAATGTTTTGTAAGGCAGCGCTGAACAGGACTCACGGCCGAAGGTGGAAGTTTGTTATTAGTAAGGTGAAACAACGTGCCGCACTTGGTTTGTCTGTGTTTAATCCGATGTTGGATACAGACTCGGAATCTGATGAGCATAGGATAAGTTATGTTCCGAGGTTGACTTATGGTAGCACTACCGCTTCGTCCGCTAATCTGACAACTCGACAAAGTACAAGCAGGTACACGACTCCCGCTAGCAAGCTCACTAGCAGTGCCATTCAGAGCAGCCTACTGAGCTCCAGTCTAAAGATGGACACATCCGGAGAAACTGACGATGAGGATACCCAAGATACGGAGCCGTTACCGAACAAAATTATTAAATCTCCTCCACCCAACCGATCTGTGAACCGGTCATCTAGGTCTGTCCAAAAGAGTGATGTTGCTGTGTCAACAGAGGACACAGAATACGACAAAGCCCTGACAATACTGGCATACAACCTCATTGGCTTCAAACTCGACCACACCAACATCTCCTGTAAGTTTTCCCTGCTCCAGAAAACAGCGGAAACGGCAGTTTTGAACAGCGAAGACGAATCTGCCTTTGAGGAGGTAGGGTTTCTGTTTGAGGGGGAGGAGTATAAGAACCTCGGGTACAAAAGGGGTACCTCGATAGGTGATATAATGGAAGAGGAAGTATCAGAGCAGCTTGAGATCACAATCCACGCTGAGGGAAGGGTGTTTGCTATCTCAACAGTCCCAGTGGAGGACATATCCGATTCTCAGCCGGAAATTATGGGTCAAATTAATGTAGACGATGCCGTTCCAAAGCCCTTTCCTATTTTCTCACTTGAAGGAGATGTCACGGCACCCTGTGGATACTTGCCGATATATTGCGTTTGGCAGCTGAAGGCGAGGGAGAAGAGGAGGGAAGTGGGTGTGATGACTGATGACCACCAACCAGCTCGTGATGGGGGAATTGTCCTCGAGGATGACGAGGAAGATGAAGAGGAGATTGAGGTGAAAACAGTCGTTTCCGAGAAGGTTTCCTCTGCTTCACCGGCCCTTTCCAGGAAATCAGTCTCAGTCATGATCCCCACCCCTAAACCTCCCTCCGAACCGACCACCCCCGAGCCGATGGATCGGACTAGCGATGAGATTATGGAAAGTATCGTGAGATCGAAAACAGAGGAAATGGCAATTGCTCATGCCCAGGAGATTGAGAGGTTACAGATGGAGTATGAGATACGTCTGGAGGGAATGGCAAAGGCGCTGGAGATGCTCAAAATGCAGGATGAGTTGGGTGATCGGGCTATGGAGTTTTCTAAAACTCCTGTTTCCATGGTTTCCTGTTTCACCCCGGCAACCGGGTCGAGTTCAATGGAAAACCGAGGTGCGGTAACAGTGCCTTCACTTGGTCTCCCTCGCTCCTATCCGGGTGACAAGAAAAGGGGCGGGCAGAACCTACCGGATGGGTTCTTCGAGCGAATGGAGCAATTCACAGCATCCTCTCTCGCTAGGCAACAAGAGTTGGTTACTAGGGTGCGTGACGAGGTGCGGAGTCACACTGAGAGCGCCATGGCAACCCAACATCGCCTGGCAACTGGGAGAATCACCAGCGCGGACAGTGGTGACAGTGGGATAAATGAGACAATGCAGGATCTCTCACTTCCCGCTATTTTTATGCCCAACAAAACGGGGGTTTACTTTTCACCCAAGGCTAACAAATCCTTCCATCCACCGGGGAGCAAGGATCCCAGGTTAACTCAGGCACCATCTGTCTTCCAACTACCCCACATGGGCAGGAAAACACCCGTTTTGAATCTCTTTGACCTGTCTCAGAAGAATGTGGTACATAACGGACCTGGGTGGTTGTACAAAACGTGCAAGGACGTGACGTACAAACGATGACGTCAGACATGTTGATTAAGACGTCATAACTCACGTGATGTCACCACTATGCTGCATGCACGTGCTTCATATGTCGCACACGTGCCAGGAGGGGGTGTTTGGAATGCTCGTGTGACAAGCAGGTTAAACAATAGGGACAGAGAGTGAAAGGGAGATAGAAATTAGAGGGACAGAGAGTGAAAGGGAGATAGAGATAGATTGATAGAAAGAGAGATGCATGTTTGATCCTATTCTTTTACTTTTTGCATGTTTTGATATATCTGATTTTCTTTAATTTTAAAACTCTTCACGTGGTGTTGTTTTGGAAGATCCTACCCCTGAACTATATATTGCTACTTTTCCATGATAGAGTATAATATCCCACCGCTCTTCCTCATTATATAGTGTTGGGAAAAGTTAAATCGTTCATACTGCGAAACACGAACGCAGTGTCAAGCGACTCAAGTAAACAGCTGGATTATGGGCAAGGAGAAGTGCCAGTGTGATCTGTGTGATTGTGGGTAAGTCAGGGAGTTATAATATTCGAGTTATTAGGCCATGACCTGTCTAGTACCCGATTTAGGCAAGATGCTTCGACCCCATTTCGATTCGCGACAGTGAGATCAGATCAGGTCGGCAGACAGGGCAAGATCAGGAAAGATATTCTTGTGTTGTTAACACCCATCCCCTACTTCAGACGGCACAGGTGCCCAGTTCACACGACGAGAGTTGAGAAACACATTCCAGCTCCTAACGATCCAGATAACTTTAAAACATCATACCAGGTAAACCCTTCCTCAAACCATTCGCATGTCATGCTACAAAGATTCTCCGCCTTCTTGTCCAGCCAGAAGTCATGCTGCTGATTTTCTCCAACATCTGCATCCTTTTCTTAAACTTATTCAGAAGAAGCTGCAAATAGCATTCTCCCCATCATGCACTTTGATACAGTGAACCGCACGTTGAATAATGTCGATTGAATGAACACAAGTACAAGTCATCCTTCAAGAACACTATTATAACTTACTTCACTGAGAAAAATATACTGAAATAATGAATAAATACCTTGAACTTTCTCACACATCTTTACCACTGCTGCAACAGCTGACCTGCTATTACGCCGCTAAATGCCCCCATTAGGTTCAATTCAAAGAAAATTCAGGCTGCTGCCGTCCCAAGCCTTGTTTGCCCATTCTTGCAACGCAAATGCCAAAGAAACAGCCATTCAATGGGACAACCGAGTCAAACACTGCCTTTCAACAGAAAGCAATTCCCCCAAGGTAGTATGATTTCTAAAACTTGGGGGTTCCGACCAAGTTGTTTTTCTGTTTGTCTCCAGCTGGTCCCAGGTCTTTTATGGAAAAGTTCGTTCAGACTCCCCCCTCCCTCCCGGAAAACTGTAGTAAAGTCGGATTTTTTGAAGTTGTCACCCCCCTGGACGACGCGCGAGTTTTTATTTGCGCGTCGGAATCTTGTTTTGGCTCTCACGCCTTTGTTTCTCGGCCAATTTGGTCAAACCAAAGTTTTACGGACTCTTAAAATTATGCTCTTTCCGGCGATATCCGGTTTTTTGCCAAAAAGTGACAGCAAGTGGGGGCTGTCACGCGCAAATACGACGCCGCGCGACAAAAGGGGGGTGACAACTTCAAAAAATCCGACTTTATGCTAATTTGTTTCATATCCAGGTACAAAAAGGAGAAGGAAAAGTATGCCCCGCCCACGGGAAATATGGATCTCAGGACGACCAAATCTTGTGCTTTTACCCCGAAACAAGCTGAGAAACTGCGATCATATAAACCGGATCTGTCAGCTGAGCGACCCAAGGAGTTACCCTCTTTCGATGGTGTTACCACTACCCAGTCTTTTTACAAGGTTGGAATTATTATATTGTGCATCCAGTGTGTGTTTATGTGTGACACGGGACACCATTCTAATATGCGACAAAGGGGAATGCTACTGATTTATCCATTTTATCACTATATTCATCCTCTTTAATCCTCTAAAACTCTCACTGCTTATTGAGTACCAACTCTCACGACAGAATACTATTCATCCTCTTTTCCACTATACTCTCACCACTAGGCATACGAGAAGGCGGGACGACAAAAGATGTGTAGTGAGCACCCCACCAACCTAAGGGTTAATAAGGAGGGGAAATTTGAGGATGTTACGACTACGAAGGATAGTTATCCACCATACAGGTATAGCTGTGAACAGATAGCATGTCTTGTTGAGTAAGTGGATACTCAAAAAAGCATGTTAAAAGTGTGCTATTGGTTACCTTTCATGTTACCTTGGACCTTGGTATTGGTAAGCATATATGGTGATAGCCCTTGTAACTTTTGTAACTATTTAAGTAACCATGGTAACTATTCAGTGTTTCCAGGAGTGCCGATAGAAGGCAACCAATCAGGCCCGTTGAGCAGACTTATGAATCAGGGCAACCGTTCTATGGTGTTACAACTACCTCTAACTGCTACCAAGGTCTCGCAAACACTCCTCCCGATCCTGTTCTACAGAGCTCCACCTACAAACCACCCTCAGGTAAACTCATAGAAACTCCGAGTCACTGCATTTCTATTTTCAATAACCTGACATCTGAAGAGTCTCTTGATCATCCCGTGCTATATAATATGTCACATGATCATTGAATCTTACCCCTCCCCTCCTTTTATAGGTGAGATGATGCACGAGACAACGAATAAAGCGCACTATAACGGAGCCACGGGGAACAGAGCACAGCCAATCATACCCCAATCAGTCAGAAACCCTCCACCCGAGTTCAAAGGTTAGTGATGTTTAGAGTTTACCTGATGATTGGTGCCTCCTCGTGGAGCACCATGAAACATGTGTATAGGCCCAAATAACTACCTTTGTTTTGATTTGTATGAGTTTACCTAATTAGGGAGTTTTTACGCGAACCCACCATTACAGATAGTACACCTTCACAGTTCATCATATATCACATGCATGGGTTCTCAAACTGGGCGATCATTTTCATCTCCAATCAATAACTGGTAAGCTTTCCACTCTCATCAAATATGGAAAACCTTGAACTTCAATATCTATACCACTGTTTCTAACCCGCCCAATTAGCATATTCCCCATCACCCAGGTACTACCACGAACATGGAAACATATCCCGTACATCCGGTGCAGGGCTAGAGGAAGGAAAAGGAGCCGTACATTAAACCCACTGAGAAAATGGAAACTCGATCACACCACAGGTACAACTTGAATAGAACAAATAATTGGATTTGCATGGGGATTGGAGATTGGCCAGGGGGACTGGGGGATGTTTTTTTCTAAACTTGAATTGTAAGTTGTCACACCGCGGTAACCTGCACCATAGTGAAAAATCAGTTCAAAATTTGAATCACTCCACCCCTCCAACCCACCCCACCCCTCGACAACACCACATGCCTCCCCCACAGAGAGTACTACAAGCCCCACTCGGTACAGAGGCGGCGACGTCTCTCCCCGTTAGAAAGGACCCCGACACGAAAAGCAAGTGCTCCCCTTCCAAAGTTTCATAACAACACAACCCACCGGGAACAGTACAAACATTGGAAGGTAATGTGAGATCTGATCAGATATATAATATGTACTTTATATTTAGAAAGGAAGACGGTCAGAAAGAGTTCATTTGTTGAGTTACAGCTGTAGAGACGAAACTGGCGAATTTGAATAGT
This sequence comes from Pleurobrachia bachei, assembly GCA_000695325.1. Classification (NCBI taxonomy): domain Eukaryota; kingdom Metazoa; phylum Ctenophora; class Tentaculata; order Cydippida; family Pleurobrachiidae; genus Pleurobrachia; species Pleurobrachia bachei. The sequence goes on along the minus strand of AVPN01001828.1, from coordinate 9,540 downwards.
AATCCACCTACAGAAAGTTGAACGGCAAAAAGCATTTACGGAACCACCCCTGATGTTGCGAATTGGTACCGGGAAAATGTCCACAAAGACAATGCAACAAAGTGACTTTACTTACCGAGGAGAGAAGGTATGCAATTATAATCTGTCTTTGTCTTAGACGGAAATTAAAGTTTGTTTGTCTCAGACAGAAATCAGAGCTTTTTTCTTTGTCTTTATCCCTTATATCATCTTTATCATCTCTATCATTTTTTACTCATTTCTATGTGTGTGTGTTGAGCTCGCAGTACAGTATCGAGTGCCAATAGAACTTTGACATGCTTTATAATTACAGCGAGGTGGCATTTTAACCATCTTTTATTCTCTATCTCTCTATCATTCTATCTCTCCCTGTCTTTCCCCCTTTCTTTCTCTCTCTATCCCTTTCTTTTTCTCTCTATCCCTTTCTTTTTCTCTCCATTTTCTCTCTCTCTCTCTCTCTCTCTCTCTCTCTCTCTCTCTTTCTCCCCATCCCAATCCGCTCATGTGGCACTGCACTCTAAATTTGTAGTCCTTTCTCTCACAATGACCACACATACAGAAAGTTCATAATATTTCTCTAACCAGTCTTCTATCTTTTGTCTGCTATCTTTTAGCGCCATACAAGATGTGACACGCATATGATATCGCTAAGAAGACGATAGATATATCCAATCTGCTTATTGGTGGTGCACTGTCTCTAACGAAATATGGGAAGAAAGGAGGGAGAGATAGAGATGGAGATAGAAGAAGGAGGGAGGGAGAGATGATCAATTTGTGTGTTGTTATGACAACCAACATCCAGTGCATTCACTCTCTGGCGCTGCACACATAACAATATTTTCAGGCTATGATATTACTCTCTTTCTCCCCAATCACTTGTTCTCTCACATTCTCTCTCACATTCTCTCTCACTTTCTCTCTATTACCCCCTTTTTATTTTTGAGGTCCTTCATCTCAAGCAGACTACCATACAGCAGCATTACACTACTTTTTCACTCCAAACCCCCTCTAACTGGCGTCTGGCGTGAACGCTCTCTCTTACGCTCTCTCTATCTTTCTTTTTCATCCTCTCTTTCACGCTCTCTCTTTTCCCTCGCTCTCTCTCTCTCTCCCTCTCTTTCTCTCCTGCATCACCACAAGCAGTGCAGCAGTATCCATGTTGTTGTGAAGCGTTTGTGGAAACACACTTAACAATACAACACACTACATGTAGTGTAGTAACAGTAACTGTGTACTAATTTTAAACAGTTTCAAAATCATCAGTTACAGATCATCTGTTGTGTGGCTCACACCAAATTTCATTTCTGTGAAAGTTTGGTAGATATCAAGTCATTCAGGCACTAAAGTCTAAACCCAACAAATTATTTCAGAGTGAACGTGTTCGACCGATCATTCCTCAAGTCCGAGTGGTTAGAAGTGAAGTACCGATCGATTCC
>AVPN01001827.1:3174-14445 GCA_000695325.1 Pleurobrachia bachei | reverse complement strand
CTCTCTCTATCTCTCTCTCTCTCTCTCTCTCTCTCTCTCTCTCCCGCCTGTACATCCGGTGTGTACAAATCACCATTGACTCCCGGAGAGAGGAGATGGTCGGAGATCCACCAAGAGGGAGAGCTGCTGAGAGATCTCTGGGAGGGCGGGTGTTGTTTGTAACGCGCAGTGCTCTTTGCGTGATCTGGTGCGCGCGAAATACCGAGATTTGTTGCCATTTTTGGTCATGCTTGCACGTTGTTGGTTTCACTGTCTGTCTCCTTTTTTGGAGAAATTAATTCCGATTGGGAATTCCAGGGGCTAAGGTATCAATTCTATCGGATTTGGCCAGATCGTTAGAATGAAAACCTTTTAATCATCATCACTCATCAGAAACCATTGGTCTAACCACCCTTCGAGTTCGAACAGTTGACACCGAACGTCGAAATATACCCAACAATTTGGCGTTGGCAGGTTCTTGATGTCCCAGCTAGTCTGGGGACTCAATTTTCACTCGAAATGACCCCAATCACTCTGAAACAACAAACAATGGCTCTGTTCAACAATTCCAGGCATCATCTGACATGACACGTCGTGCGTGTGCGCGGCGCTTTGTTTTATTTGCGCGCCACCCATTTGAGTGCTGCGTTGCCATGCTTTTCCAGTTCCCTCCGCAAGCGTTCTCAATCTCACGTAGGTCTGATCGTCAGGAAGCAAAGAGGAAAGTCCGAGAGATAGCCAATTGGCTTGTTGTCGTCACGTGATGGCTTCCCGGGCACCTTCCCTCCATTGAATGGATCCCGCTAGCCCGTAATTTAGGGGTCCTCTTGCCCTGTTTAGTATTATAGTTGTGTCTTCTGAGCCTCCGTGTGTGTGAGGTGTTTGCGTGTGTGCGACGCGTTAGTTTGCACTCATACTGTGTTTCTAGAACCCGCTCTCTTTAGTTTTGTTGCTGCTTTAGTGCTTTATCTCTGATTCACTCAGACAGTGTCATGCGTTACGGGATCCCCAGGTACTTTGGTATTATAGAGATGTGACTTTGAAGGAGTCGTCTTTAGATTATGAACCTCAATGTTGTGTTCCCCTGTTCATTATCACCACAGTTGGGGTGAGCTCTCAATTCTCAATTTAAAACTGATAAACTTCGTTGTAACACATATTTCTTAGGTCTTTTGTGTTCGGAGAAACTTACATTATATTCCTGGATCTTTTGGCTTTCATTGTTGTACCCAAAGTGCCAAACTTGCTTATGTTTGTACCCATCGATCTACTCTAGCTACAACTCTCCCTTCTGAAGCAGTAGGCTGCATCCAGCGATATCTTCATTTTGTAGTTGGTTTGTGTCTACCCTTTTCTAACCCCCTAGTTCCATATCCAAGTCTACTTACTCTATTTGAAGATTTCCCTCCTTCTCCCTCTCCTTCTCCCTCCTAAAGATATCTCTCTCCAACTCCCCTTGCTAAAACTCTCCTGCTCCCCCTACTCCCCTCCTCACCCCCTACCCATGGGCCATGACCTAGCTGAAGGTGTCGTGTCTGATGTTGTCTGTGTTGTGATGTCCCCTCTCTGTTCCCCTCCAGCTCCCCTCCTAAAGATATCCAACTACCCTCCTACTCCCCTCCCCCTACCCATGATCTAGCTGGAGGTGTCGTGTCTGATGTAGTGTTGTGAGAGATCTCCCTAAAGATCTCCCTCCTTCTCCCCTCCTAAGCCCTCCTAGAGATTTCCCTTCCCTTCTAACCCCTGCCCATTTACTGATCTAGCTGAAGGTGTCGTGTCTGATGTAGTGTTGTGAGAGGAATGGTGAGCAATACATGAATAAGCAAGATTCCCTTGGAGACGTGCCCCCACATAAGAGGCAAAAACTTGAACCCCCAGAAAATGGTGAGTGGCAAAAACTTGAACCCCCAGAAAATGGTGAGTGGCAAAAACTTGAAATTACCCTTCTTTACGTGGTGTGAGAGGGTTGAACATGATGAACAACTCTGATTCTGTGAATTGTGATTCGCCACTTCTGAAGATCACAGTATGTGAGTGAACTTGTTGTTTTTCAACTTCTGTAGATGTTCAGAAGTCTCCTGTCTCATCCATGTATCTCTCTTTATAATAGTCCTATAAATCTCCCGCTATATCTCTCTTTCTATGTCTACCTATATCTATCTCTATGTCTCTCTTTTGGCCGAATGTTGGTGTGCAGGTTTGTCTTTTCCCGCCATCATTCTATAATCTCATTTCTTCTTCCGTATATCTCTATTTTCCATTTTCTGTCCTAGTTGATTCTCCTGGTTTTCTACTGTCATCCTCTCTCTCTCTCTCTCTCTCTCTCTTCTCTCACCAACATACGGACTAGACTGACCCCTGATCCCTGCCATAATGTCAACTCAACTAACCATCCTCCTTTCCCCAGGTTCCGTCCCCTCTCTCCAAGCTCTCTGTCGACTAAAGATCAGGCGAGTAGCGGGTCCTGAGGGTCTGAACCGACTACAAACGCTCCAACAACCTCCCGACACACCCTTCCTTCGAAACACAACGCGACCTAACAACACGGAACTATCGCACATTAAACGGAAAACATCCCTTCTACAAGATAGGAAACCGTCTCTGGTTGAAGATAATCGAGATGGGGAGGAGAAATATCGGAGTAGGGAGGTGATGGTAGTTGAAGCTGCGGAGTTAATGCCCTCTCCTATAAGGAGGTATCTGTTACATTGCGATGAGTATGAGCTGTGGTGGGACCAGAAACAGCAAAATAAGAAGTTTGCCTTCGCTGCTTCTGTCGGGGGTGATAGGTATATGAGATGATGAGATATATCTTGAAATGTGATGAACTAGCCTAGCTGAGCTTCCAAGACAATTATTTTGTTTTTTATGTAAAAATGAACTTTTATTTATGCGATGTATGGCATTGTTGTTTTTTTGATACATACTTTTTTGACCACCTATGATTCTATAGAACGCAAATAGTTTGTATTTGACCGTTTGAATATATTATTTAATACCGCGTGTATATGTAATATCTTGATCAAGTGTTTGTGCAAGTAATTACACGGTTTTCTATGGTGTATTTGTATTCCGTTTCACGTTAACCAAATTTATGTGCTTCAATTCGTCCACTCTCTCCCTCTCGCTTGTTGGGCAAGAAGGGCTTACATAGGAACTGGGTCGGCACTCATTCGCCTCGTGGGAAGAAAGCGTAGAAAGAGAGAGCATGCTGAGAGACAAGAGAAATGGTGCGCGCGGATTGTTCCATCTGATGAAAGTGTACCATTTCAGCATTTTATTGAGCCGCGCACTGTATTGGGAACCACGCGAGATGGAAGCGCAAGTGCTGATGAAATTCCCGTGGTGTGTTCCAAAGAGCTTCTCAGACAGTTCTCTCACTTGAGGCTTGAATTAACCACAGAAACATAATAATTGGAAAACTCGTGGTTCTGTGAACAGGTGAACTCTCTCTATCTCTCTCTCTCTCTCTCTCTCTCTCTCTCTCTCCCGCCTGTACATCCGGTGTGTACAAATCACCATTGACTCCCGGAGAGAGGAGATGGTCGGAGATCCACCAAGAGGGAGAGCTGCTGAGAGATCTCTGGGAGGGCGGGTGTTGTTTGTAACGCGCAGTGCTCTTTGCGTGATCTGGTGCGCGCGAAATACCGAGATTTGTTGCCATTTTTGGTCATGCTTGCACGTTGTTGGTTTCACTGTCTGTCTCCTTTTTTGGAGAAATTAATACCGATTGGGAATTCCAGGGGCTAAGGTATCAATTCTAACGGATTTGGCCAGATCATTAGAATGACAACCTTTTAATCATCATCACTCATCAGAAACCATTGGTTTAACCACCCTTCGAGTTCGGACACCGAACGTCGAAATATACCCAACAATTTGGCGTTGGCAGGTTCTTGATGTCCCAGCTAGTCTGGGGACTCAATTTTCACTCGAAATGACCCCAATCACTCTGAAACAACAAACAATGGCTCTGTTCAACAATTCCACGCATCACCTGACACGACACGTCGTGCGTGTGCGCGGCGCTTTGTTTTGTTTGCGCGCCACCCATTTGAGTGCTGCGTTGCCATGCTTTTCCAGTTCCCTCCGCAAGCGTTCTCAATCTCACGTAGGTCTGATCGTCAGGAAGCAAAGAGGAAAGTCCGAGAGATAGCCAATTGGCTTGTTGTCGTCACGTGATGGCTTCCCGGGCACCTTCCCTCCATTGAATGGATCCCGCTAGCCCGTAATTTAGGGGTCCTCTTGCCCTGTTTAGTATTATAGTTGTGTCTTCTGAGCCTCCGTGTGTGTGAGGTGTTTGCGTGTGTGCGACGCGTTAGTTTGCGCTCCTACTGTGTTTCTAGAACCCGCTCTCTTTAGTTTTGTTGCTGCTTTAGTGCTTTATCTCTATTCTCTGATTCACTCAGTTAGTGTCATGGGTTACGGGATCTCCAAGTACTTTGGTATTATAGAGAGGCAACTAAGAAGGAGTCATCTTTAAAATATGAACCTCAATGTTTTGTTCCCCTGTTTATTATCACCAAAGTTGGGGTGAGCTCTCAATTCTCAATTTAAAACTGATAAACTTCGTTGTAACACATATTTCTTAGGTCTTTTGTGTTCGGAGAAACTTACATTATATTCCTGGATCTTTTGGCTTTCATTGTTGTACCCAAAGTGCCAAACTTGCTTATGTTTGTACCCATCGATCTACTCTAGCTACAACTCTCCCTTCTGAAGCAGTAGGCTGCATCCAGCGATATCTTCATTTTGTAGTTGGTTTGTGTCTACCCTTTTCTAACCCCCTAGTTCCATATCCAAGTCTACTTACTCTATTTGAAGATTTCCCTCCTTCTCCCTCTCCTTCTCCCTCCTAAAGATATCTCTCTCCAACTCCCCTTGCTAAAACTCTCCTGCTCCCCCTACTCCCCTCCTCACTCCCCTACCCATGATCTAGCTGAAGGTGTCGTGTCTGATGTAGTGTTGTGAGAGATCTCCCTAAAGATCTCCCTCCTTCTCCCCTCCTAAGCCCTCCTAGAGATTTCCCTTCCCTTCTAACCCCTGCCCATTTACTGATCTAGCTGAAGGTGTCGTGTCTGATGTTGTCTGTGTTGTGATGTCCCCTCTCTGTTCCCCTCCAGCTCCCCTCCTAAAGATATCCAACTACCCTCCTACTCCCCTCCCCCTACCCATGATCTAGCTGAAGGTGTCGTGTCTGATGTAGTGTTGTGAGAGGAATGGTGAGCTCCCAACTCCCCTCTCCAACTCCCCTCCTAAAGATCTCTACTGCTCCCCTTCCTAAAAAGCTCCAACTCCCCTGCTTACTCCCCTACCCTCCTCACTCCCCTCCCCTCCTACTTCCTCCCCTCCTAACCCCCTGCCCATGATCTAGCTGAAGGTGTCGTGTCTGATGTAGTGTTGTGAGAGGAATGGTGAGCAATACATGAATAAGCAAGATTCCCTTGGAGACGTGCCCCCACATAAGAGGCAAAAACTTGAACCCCCAGAAAATGGTGAGTGGCAAAAACTTGAACCCCCAGAAAATGGTGAGTGGCAAAAACTTGTTGTGTCCTTTCCGTGGTGTGAGAGAGGGTCGAACACGGTAAGCAAGTGTGATTCTGTGATTCACAGTATGTGATCAACTTGTTGTTTTCTAACTTCTGTAGATGTTCAGAAGTCTCCTGTCTCTATCTATCTCTCTCTATCTCTCTATCTCTCTTTATAATAGTCCTATAGATCTCTTTCAATATCTCTCTTTCTATATCTACCTATATCTATCTCTATGTCTCTCTCTCTTGGCCGAATGTTGGCGTGCAGGTTTGTCTTTTCCCGCCATCATTCAATAATCTCATTTCTTCTTCCGTATTATATTCTCTATTTTCCATTTTCTGTCCTAGTTGAATCCCCTGGTTTTATACTGTAATCCTCTCTGTATTTCTCTCTCTATCTTTCTCCCTCTCTCTCGACTCTCTCTCTCTCTCTCCCTCTCTCTCCCTCTCTCTCCTCTCTCTCCTCTCTAACCCCTAATATCTCCCACAGGTACAGACTACTATAACCAGGGAGGAGGACTAGATGGGAATGGGCTTGATGGTCCTGGGTATAATGGAGGTGGTCCCCCAATGTACAGTCAGTCACAACCACGGTACCCAACTGGCAACCAGGTTAGTCTTGTTTGTTATTAAACCCCATGGGGTCAGGTGTAGGTTAGTTTGGTTCGACTAAACCATGGACATGTAGCTCTCACTGCGCCCCAAACGCGTCTGGCTCAGGTACATGCAGTGGTACTGTTGTATCCCTCTGTCGTCCGTAACACATCATTAGTCAATAAAACATGATCCTTGGTCATTTGGTGAACCGTGCTTAGGGTGTCCAGATTTAAACTTAGTTCAGTTTATTCTCCTCGCGTCCTTCTCTTCTGTATTGTTCACCAGGTTCTAACACATCTCTCCCTCCAACCCAGGTTTACCATGGCCATCCCGCGATCAGCAGCACGCCAGGTGGTCCCGGGCCCCAACCTCCCCAAGTCTACCAAACCCAGCCTATCATGACAAGTGCCCAACCTACCCCCACACAACCCATGATCGGAGGCGGGCCTCAGTTCAACCAACAAGGAGGGTACCATCCGGGTATGCCCCCCAGCTACTCCGCAGCAGCAGCCCCGCATTATGGACCTGGACCACCCCAGCAGCAGAGGGGCATGCCAATGAGGAGTATGGGTGGTTATGGAGGGTATACTCCTAACATGATGCCCCACCAGGGAAGAATGAATGGTAAGTAGACAACCAATCAGAACTCGTTATCGCCAATCAGGGACCAGTCGTTTCTTGTGAAACATCCTGTCTGACTTTGTTATTGATTTCATTCTTTACCACCAGAAATAAATTAACTTTTAAGTTTCAACCTTCTTCTAGAACACCTATAATAATAACACCCCAAATTAACCCATTATAACGACACATATCTCTCACACAGGTCAGCCAGGTATGATGATGGGTCAGCCCAGCCAGGCCAGACAGATGGCCCCTGACGTCATGATGCCCAACCAAATGCCTAACTTTCCTGTAAGAATTAGACACTACATGTGTGGCTCATTTTATTTCAATTCCGTGTCCTCGGCTGGAACTAACTAACCCACGTCACTCGTCTCTCCACTCTCTTTAAAACCCCATCCTCTCTTTTTTCAGAACCAGAACATTCCCATGTACTCAAACCAAAACGTCAACGCGCCATACCGGAACAGGGACGAGAACAACACTCGCTCCATATCCAGACAACTAGCTCTCCTGATCCACGCCCATAAGTGCCAGCAGAGTGTCAACAGTGACGACCCCTCTGACCCTCCCTGTGGGGTGGAGTATTGCCCACGGTTCAAGAATGTCTTGGCACACATGATCGAGTGTGATAGGGGACGAGCATGCACGGTGAGTGAAGTAGAAGATAGTTGTGGTTTACAAGTGGTTTATAGGTGGTTTAATATGTGGTTTAGAAATTGATATTGGGTGGTTTGTAGGTGGTTTACAAAGTGATATGAAATGATATATATATACTTGGGTAGTATTCAGAACTTTCTTCAAGTAAATTACCATGTTTTATAACCCCCTGATTTGACATATCGGTGTGGGTAGTGGTTGTGTAAACAAGAGAGACACGAGGGCTTCTCTCTCTCTCTCTCTCTCTCTCTCTCTCTCTCTCTCTCTCTCTCTCTCTCTCTCTCTCTCTCTCTCTTTCACCCTGACTTGTTAGTATTTGACATAAAAGATACAAGCAATAAAATATCGATCAATATTCAATCCGAGCTGATATTATATAATAATAAGAGAACCATAAATAACTTTTTCTATCGTAACCAAACCACTGATTTCAAGTATAACCCTCGCCCCCTCTATTTCAGGAATGACATTGTGCCTCCTCTGACCCCCACTCCCTCTGACCCCCACTTTAAGCTCGGTATAATCCCCACCTCCCCCTGACCCCCACTCCCTTTAACCCCCACTTCAAGCTCAGTATAACCCCACCCCTCTCACACAGGAAGGACACTGTGCCTCCTCACGGCAGATCCTGATGCACTTTCGCCACTGCCCAAAGCGGGACTGTCCAGTGTGTTCCCCGTTAAGAGAGGACAGCAACAGGAACATCAATGACGTCATGTTACCCAACCAGCAGGGTCCCCACCCTGGCCAGCAACAAAACGTTCCACAACAGCAACAACAGGGAGGTCCCCAGCATCCTGGCCAGCAACAATCTGGAGGAGGCCCCCCTCCACCGCCTAGTTACAATCATGGCAACAGGTCAGTGTTTGTTATGTTCTAACCCTCCCAAGCTTGACAAGTTAGTGTTGGGATGTGCATACCCACTAATCACTATTCTATTGGGATATATACCCACTATTCTGTGGCGTCTAGTCTGGACAAGCATTCTTCCAATTACTAATTACTAACTCTCTCCTAACTTTTCAGTTCAACTCACGGCCAACCGCCCCCACCAACACTCCAGCAACAGCAGGGGCAGGGAGGACAGCAGCAACAAGCCCCTCCCCAGCAGCAACAACAACAACAGCCACCCCAGGGACCCCAGCAACTGAGCGACCAGAAACGCCGTCATGTTGTCATGAAACTGTAAGTGTTGCCACGGTTACGGCTTGTGGTTTGCCCATATTTGGTGTTATGTTAATTCCTTATAAGGAAGCCATTTCTACTGCGATTGTTCCTCTCAGGGTTCATGTGATATGTCCATCGACGAAGGATGCTAAGGATTCAAATGCGATCAAGGATAAACGATTTCAATCGTTATACCAATATGCTGAAGTAAGTTGTTACGTTCTAACCCTTCTTTACATTTGTAAAGTCTAGCTAGGCGAGAAGTAAGTTCCTATTCAACAACTCCGAGACGTGTTTGTGTGTGTGAGGGTATCTCTCTCTCTCTCTCTCTCTCTCTCTCTCTCTCTCTCTCTCTCTCTCTCTCTCTCTCTCTCTCTCTCTTTCACCCTGACTTGTTAGTATTCGACATAAAATATACAAGCACTATTGCAATAAAATATCGATCAATATTCAATCCGAGCTGATATTATATAATAATAAGAGAACCATAAATAACTTTTTCTATCGTAACCAAACCACTGATTTCAAGTATAACCCTCACCCCCTCTATTTCAGGAATGACATTGTGCCTCCTCTGACCCCCACTCCCTCTGACCCCCACTTTAAGCTCGGTATAATCCCCACCTCCCCCTGACCCCCACTCCCTTTAACCCCCACTTCAAGCTCAGTATAACCCCACCCCTCTCACACAGGAAGGACACTGTGCCTCCTCACGGCAGATCCTGATGCACTTTCGCCACTGCCCAAAGCGGGACTGTCCAGTGTGTTCCCCGTTAAGAGAGGACAGCAACAGGAACATCAATGACGTCATGTTACCCAACCAGCAGGGTCCCCACCCTGGCCAGCAACAAAACGTTCCACAACAGCAACAACAGGGAGGTCCCCAGCATCCTGGCCAGCAACAATCTGGAGGAGGCCCCCCTCCACCGCCTAGTTACAATCATGGCAACAGGTCAGTGTTTGTTATGTTCTAACCCTCCCAAGCTTGACAAGTTAGTGTTGGGATGTGCATACCCACTAATCACTATTCTATTGGGATATATACCCACTATTCTGTGGCGTCTAGTCTGGACAAGCATTCTTCGGTCTTCCAATTACTAATTACTAACTCTCTCCTAACTTTTCAGTTCAACTCACGGCCAACCGCCCCCACCAACACTCCAGCAACAGCAGGGGCAGGGAGGACAGCAGCAACAAGCCCCTCCCCAGCAGCAACAACAACAACAGCCACCCCAGGGACCCCAGCAACTCAGCGACCAGAAACGCCGTCATGTTGTCATGAAACTGTAAGTGTTGCCACGGTTACGGCTTGTGGTTTGCCCATATTTGGTGTTATGTTAATTCCTTATAAGGAAGCCATTTCTACTGCGATTGTTCCTCTCAGGGTTCATGTGATATGTCCATCGACGAAGGATGCTAAGGATTCAAATGCGATCAAGGATAAACGATTTCAATCGTTATACCAATATGCTGAAGTAAGTTGTTACGTTCTAACCCTTCTTTACATTTGTAAAGTCTAGCTAGGCGAGAAGTAAGTTCCTATTCAACAACTCCGAGACGTGTTTGTGTGTGTGAGGGTAAAGCAAGACACTTCCCCTCTTCGTGTGTGTTCTGTCTTTCAACCACACCATCTTTTGTATGCTATATAATACACTCCTATCACCCCCAACCATTTAAACACCGTTTATATTGATCCACCCATCCCGTACGAGCATTGACCGTGACGGGACCGTGACCCCCTTCTAAAAACTAGTTGTACCCCCCCTAGAAAACAGACGGTTATCCAAACCGAACCGAACTGGTTTTTTTGCAAAAATAAACCGAACCGAAGAATTTTCGGTCTCCAAAAACCGAACCGAACCGAACTTGAAAATCGTAAACCGTATGTTTCCTAAACCCCCTTCTAGAAACTAGTTGTAACCCCCACCCCAGTTCTAACCTCCTACCCTCCCTCCCAGTTCTAACCTCCTACCCTCCTAACCTCCTACCCTTCACAGCGTATTGAGATGCAAGTCTACAACTCCGCACGATCTTTCGAGCAATACCACGAAATGTTGGCGGAGAAAATCTGGAAAATTCAGAAACAACTCGAGGAACAGAGACTGGTGAGTGGACTGCCCAATATGGGCTTCAAATCTTTTCGGGTTATTCCTTCACCCATGATATACTGATATGACCCTCTTCCAAAATACTGATTTTTCCTCCTCAGTTATTCTGACACTTTGTTCTCCTCTCAGAATCGTGCACGTATGGCCAACAGACAGCCTGAAAATGGTGGTATGCCCTCGCCTCAAGTAAACCCTTCTCCTAACTCGACCCAACACGGTACGTTAACTCGAATCTTTCAACTAACAGAGGTTGTTGTTGTTTTGGTATCCCCAGATTGTATAGTACCCCTAGATTTAACAACCATGTTCCGCTATCTGGCCAAATATATCGAGGATATTTCAAATTCGGCTCGTCTTGCCGCCCTTGACTGGAGTGAGAGAAAAAGCGGATCTCTCGTCTCCGGCCTAGCTCTAAACTCGCGCAGAGAGAGAGGGGGTCTACATACGCGCGCGCATATAATGGAAGCTCACCGTTTCAGCATCTCTAGTAACCTAATATAGATCGTTGAGCGTCCCTCCTCTCTCTCTCTCTGCTTCCCCCTCTCTCTCTCCTTTTCTCTTGCTTTCTCTCCCTCTCCCTCACACTCTGCGTGCGGCTCGGGGGA
>AVPN01001826.1:0-12243 GCA_000695325.1 Pleurobrachia bachei | reverse complement strand
GAGAGAGAGAGAGAAAGAGAGAGAAGGGGTGAGAGATGGAGAGAGAGAGAGTTGTGAGGTGGATTCACAATATAATACCACAGGCGGGTTTTAGAGGAAGCATGTTATAATATGAGTCACAGTGCAATCTTTCTGTCCCAGTCCCACCATGCAATCCCTTACTGTTTCACTCACTATGTGTGCTCCCTCACCGTCTTCCCTATTTTAATGAACAATCTCTGGCCTCGACCCAATGAACCCTCTATTGCCCTTCATCCCCTCGCCCCTTTATGAACAATCTTGGCCCGATGACCACTATATATTACCCTTCATTCCAATTTCCCTAACTTTCCCTAGCCTACCTCCCTACTCCTAGCCTATGATCTCCCTAACTCGCTCCCTCCGCCCATGGTATCTAGCAATGTACGCAGCGCCCAAGATCTACCAAGACATTGTAGTGCCCACCCCCTCCATCAACATGTACAGTATGAGGCCGATACACGATGACGTCATTGATATGACGTCATCATCAGCTGGGGATGTCACTGATCTGGAGAGGAGACAGGACAAGTGTTTGGCGGATATGGAACAACTCCAGGCACGACTCAACAAGATCGAGGTATATGCAGTTTTAGTTATCTGTCACTGATTAGTTACGTACACAACTATAGTAATTAATTACAGTAATTAGAGCAATTAGCTACTTATTCGGACTTGTTAACACTTAAAATGCGGTGATTTAGATGTGTTTAGACAAATGACACTACTGTCTGTCCAAAACAACAACTTCTAATGATGTGGACTGTGGAGTTGTGCTCGAACAAAGCGGGCTCAACTACACAAAAGCTTTTGTTAAGTCCCTATTTAACACATAACAACACTTTTTATCACAACAACTTCCTTCCATTTACATACCTAACTAACAGTAACCAACCTCTTTTATTATTCATTTATTTATTATTATTATTTATTTCCCCTAAGCCCACATTGAACAATCGCACAAAGCGATACCGCCAGCTCCCCCTCCCCTCCCGAGTCCCGACTTTGACTGTGCGCCTCCCTCTAACACCCCTCCCTCTATGCCAGGTTGATTGTGCGCCTCCCTCTAACACCCTCTCTCGACCCCAGGTCGATTGTTCACCTCCCCCTAACACCCTCCTCCCCCTATGCCAGGCTGATTGTGCGCCTCCCCCTAACACCCCCCTCCCTCTACTCCAGGTTGATTGTGCGCCTGCCTCTACTGGAGCTACATCAGGGAAGGTTGATATCGTTATAGGGTGTGGGGTTGGTTCTCCCGCTGTATTCTTGGGTGCTATCCTCGCCAGGAAAAGCAATACTCTTATCAAGGTAGGTGTTGGAGGGTTCTATGCATAAACCGACCAAAACGGATAAACAACCAATCAGGGACCAGCATTTCCTGATTCGGTTGGTTCTTGATTCTAGGCCCCCCTTTTATTATCCCTTGCGTGGTATTATGTACAGTCACTAGATGCGGTGCTGGTATCACTAAGTGATTGGCCCCCGTGCATAGTGCCCCAGGCAGGCCACTCTTATCAAATCAAATCGAGGTAGTTACAGGGGTGGATGGTTTGGGCCGGCATGTCCTTTCAACCCCAAACACACACGCACACTTTTAATTGTCTAAAGAGTTGGGGGAACCATAATGCAAATTATGAGTGTTCCACAGTAAGAGTTTTGGGGGGGGGGGAGGGGGGAGAGCACTCCTGTAAACAATCTTTGATGCTGAGAGTAAGAGTTTTGAATTAAAAAAAAAGATAAAGCAAAGTGCTATAGCTGCTACAATATTAACTACTTTCTACTGTCCACTATTATACTACAAGTTACCACATGGAAATAAGGCAGAAACAATGAATTATTATTGTGTAAGATGATACAGTGAGACTAATTCTTTTTCTGGCGAATAGAAAACTTATTTTAGATTGAAAAATAAATGGCTATGTTGTCGAGTTGAAATAGCGGTCCTTCATATCAGAAATGGGATAGCTGATGACTATCCGATTTCTCTTATGAAATCTTGTGATTGGCCGATGGCTTAGCTTTTTAGGGTTGGACTCCCCTCCCCCCTCGAACACAAATTGAGACTGGAGACATGCCCCGTCCAATATAATAGGTATACCTCAGGCCTCAGCTTGTTGGTGGATAAAATAATAGCTCCTTGCCTCACAGGTGTTTAGTCACAGCAGCAACACTGCCTCAGTGGACAGTGGGATAACGAACAAACTGTTGAAAGTTAACCGACACGAGAGTGAGGTAACAGGAGTTAACATTATCTACAAGGACACTTCCGCTGCCTACTTTGTCGATAAACCAGGTGAGAGATCGCGAGAGGGGTGTAACAGCGTAACTCAGGTTCCTATAACAAGCTCAACAAACACCTCAATCCCCCACCCCCAGGTTCCTTTGACCTCCTCAACTGTTGAAGAGTGTTTGTTTGTTGAGTCAACAAACAAACCCCTCTGACTCCCCAAACATTTGCTAATATAATCCCGTGTTTATCAGGTCGGCAGGTGCCAGTATTTGGGTTGAGTAACATTCTCCGATATCTGGCCCGATCTCAGGGCTACACAGCTCTGTACAATGAGGGGAACCTGAATGTAGCTGCTGCTATTGATGAAATGTTAGCCATGGTCGATAGTCTTGAGGTAATTAGTTAGCAATTAATTCAATTGTACCCGTAATTAACTGTTCCCCAGTCACCGTAATTAATCTCTGGCCACCCTGCTCCCTTCGATCCAACGGTTCTAGAATTATACAGCTACACATATGGTATCCCACTGTCTTTGTGTGACCTGCAATTTTGCGTGACTGGGCTCCGCTATTAGTCATAATATTTCCCCTTATGTTTATAACCACCACCATCTCCCCCATCAGATGAAGTCAACAGCCCAGATGCTAAACGAGTTTGTCAAGATTATCTCTTCTTCTTCATCAACCTACCTGTGTGGTGACACCCTCTCTATTGCTGATATTGCACTGTGCTGCTGTCTCACTGCCTCTGTTGTGTCTGGTGGGCAGATCCCACGAGTTCTCAGGGAGTACCTGGATACGGTTGCCAGGGGAGAGTATGAGATGCGTGTACTGAAGGCTTTCATCAATGGAAATTAACAATGTGTTGATGTCCATCATCATCATGCACGCAAGATGCGTTTCTTTTTTGGGTTTTTAGAGGGTTTTATCGATACTGTAAAGAATTATTTATTTGTAGACTCTTGAAACCATATGAGCATTGTTTATGATTCGTTTCCTGTCAATTATCTCACAAATTGGGCCAGTCCAGAATTTGAAATTTTGAGCCGCGCAAATACTAAGCCGCGCAAATGAAATTCTTACGGCGCGCGTTATATATATTATATTATAAGAGATTTTTCGCTCTATGAAAAAGTTTTTCGGCGAGTCGAAATTTCTCAAAAATTCGCGTGTTTTTTTTCAGTCGCAAATTTAATTTTTTTTTATTCATGGAAAGCGCTCCCGTAAACGTTGAACGATCCATGTTACTAACAGTGGTGCTCCGTCATTTTGGCCGCTAACATTGGTTGCTTTTTTGTGCGTCTTGGACGTCGTGGACCGCGCTCTGTGTCCCCGATATGAGGGTACCACTTTAAGAGTCCATTTATAAACTAGATCTTGGTATCCGGGGCTAGCTCTGAGTTTCCAACCGTGCTGCTGACATTGTACGAAGCGCCACTTTAAATTCCTCTCAGTTCCACATTCACTGACAGATGAAAATACACCGTTGCGACGTTCCCATCATCAGATTTAACATAACCTATCCCTTGTAGATGTAAGATGCAGTCTGTTCATCTCCTCATCCTATCAGTATTTATAATCCCAGCCCTATCACAATTATACTCCTACGATGCAGAGACTCCATTACAAAATCTAATTTATGACGACACAAGCAAGAGGATATTTGCTGGTGGAACAAATAAAATCGTCCGACTATCCGTAAGTTGAAAAACTATGATGACCGCTGGGAGCATTGTTTAATTCTCCGAATTGTTTCAATTGGAAATAGCTCCAGATAAAACTAGTACGATTTCAAAAAATCTAATGAATTTGAAACTATCGAATTTATCGTATTTGGGGCGAATTGTAACTGAATTAACCCGATATTAACCCGACAGGATACCCTATCATTATTGAGTACCAAGAGGACGGGTCCCTTACTGGACGATGATGAATGTTATCTAGGGGGATGTTCCGCTACAAAAACTCTCATGCCCAATGAGAACAAGATCTTGCTGATAAGTAATGGTATCTTGGTCTATTGTGGCTCTGTATACGGTGGGAGATGCAATGGCAGCGATATGACCACTCTCAAGGTACAAGCAATCTGTAACTGGTCCCTTACTATACATAACTAGGTGGAAATTCCCAAGTGTCACAATATGTCGTTTGTAATATATCAGGATCAAATATTTACCTTCGTATCTCATCTATATACGAGACGACGTTTAATTCCTCCAGCCTATTCTGGACGGCCCGGGGAAACACCTTGGCCGTCAGTTCTGGGGGTCTGAACAACAACGAGGGATTATTTGTGGCACTGGACCAAGGTTATAAAGCGTTCAATGTTGGTAATCTAAAACCCTTCATCTCGTCATACTATCTGAACGTGGCGAAGTCCTCTCAGATGTTCCAGCGGGTCCCGAATGGGTGGATAAAGTTCGAACAAGATGCACAGTTTTACCACATGTTTGCTAAGGTTCCCTACTTTTATGCCGTGGGAAAAAGGAAAGTTGATAGTGAGCCATTTATTTCGAGGACCTGCCAGATTGATACGGGGACGTATTCTCAGTTTGGCCGAACCCGATACAAGTCATATCTCGACATTAAATTCAAGTAAATCATTTCACCCTCTCCTACTATCAATTTCACTTAAAGTTCGACAAGTGATTCACTTGTCCCTTTTCTTTTACTCTCAATATTAACCTCACTCTTACCAACTAAAAAACCTCTCTCAGGTGCACGGGAGTAGTGAATGGTGTTGTAACCCGCTACTCAGATTTGACTAAATTTGTCATGGGAGATCTCTCGAACAACCTCAACACGCTCCGACCTGACCTTGGATCTGCTGGCAAAAAGATCCTTATAGGACTATTCTATGATGCTCCAACTGATTCCTACGCTGTGTGTCCCCTTGGCCTCGCCACCCTTGATGCCAAATTCGATGCAGCAGCTAACGAAAGGGGAAGCAACTGTAACGTGAATAGGGGAGACAAACGAACACTAGATGAAACTATAACACTCAGCCCCGTAGCAACATTTTCCAATGTAACCGTTACTTCAGTTCTGCTGTTCACCGTGAAGGATAAGAATATTGTGGTGGTGGGGACTCAAACCGGTGGAATTCTGAAAGTCGTCCTGGGAGAAGGTGGAGGGGGTGCGAAGAGGAAGCTCAGAGCTCTAATGTCCAAACCACTCTCCAAGTTGAACAGTAGTGATACGATTCTGTATGGTATCAGTGGTACGATGGTATTTGCTGAGCCTCTGGGACAGTGTACTGGTTATGGGACCTGTGAGAGCTGTGTGCAGAGTGGTGATCCTTTCTGTGGGTGGTGTGTACTAAAAGCTAAGTACCCCCCCCCAATGACTCCCATGAACTTTCCTATAAGATAAATCCGGTTGTGTTGGATTCGTCTTGAATAACTGTTTCAGAAAAGCTCCTTTCAGTAGGGGGCCTAATCCCCTCCCCCTGAAACTGATTTTGAACTCCATCCCTCCCAGGTGTATGCAGTACAAGGAATGCAGTGGAACAGGTTTGGAGAGTAATGATTTCAACTCTGATCTTTGGGTTGACGCCACCGCAAAGGACTCTGACCAGTGCTTCCCCATCTCCAATATGAGCCCTACCTTCGCTCGTATCACCAATACTTCTCAGGTAACACACCCCTGTTCGAGCCTCATCCCTCTTTCATCCTTGTGCCACAAGTTACAACCCCTGTGGCCTTTTAAATGCTAACTCTCCGGGACGCGGTGAGAGAGGGTCGATATAAAATGGGTTAATATATTTTGTAGTTATTTTGAGAAAATATGAGACGTGCTTGGTAATTATCGTTGGTGAAAACTGAAGGTCGAATAATCAGCATTTATTGCCATAATAAACTCTAACGTCACAACATTCCCTTTTCTTCCTATCTCTACCTCTCTATCTATCTCTCTCTCTCTCTCTATCTCTCTCTCTCTCCCTCTCTCTCTGCAGTGAGTGTAGGGAGTTGATTGAGCTCTAATTGTTCCCACTACCTGAGCGTTCCTATCATAACGGGATGTATTGACAGACTTATTGTACATGTAATATGTACATGTAATATCATTCATTTAGAGTGTGTCATGTGTACAATTATTTTGATAAAGTTTTCTCTCTCTCTCTCTCTCTCTCTCTCTCTCTCTCTCTCTCTCTCTCTCTCTCTCTCTCACTCTCCTCATATTGGTGACCTCACACTGCATAAAATCATAATATCATTACACACTAGAGCTGCAGTTAAATCTGCATCCTACTATCTGCTGAAGAATCGCGGAAATCACGCCCCCTAAGTTTATAGTTCTCTCTAGCCCTGAGTCCTTTACTACTCTATGTCGCTCCATAATCAAAATGATTTAAGGGTCTTGTCTTCACACATGCCAAAAGCTGTTCCAAGCTAACTTAGCTCCCCCTCCTCAGATATCTGCGACAGCCCCCCAGCTCGTTAACGCCCTCCGTAATGAAGTGGTTGTGTGTGACTTTATATCAGAGAGAAGAAACACCAATATTAGCCCTGATACCTTCTCTCGTGTCATAATGGAAGGTACTTCTATATTTTATCAGATCTCATACTAAATAGTTATACTATGGAGCAGACTCTGTTGACTCTGTAGAGATAGCTAATAGATCTTTCCACTCCCTCTTAGATAACGTCATATCGTGTAATACCCCCGAGCTGGATGATATCCTGATACCGAGTGGAACTGATAATGTCTTGGTCTCAGTGAAGTTGAGGCTAAAATCTGAGAAGACCCCCTTCATGGACCTGTTTACCAGTTTTCCCTTTTACTACTGCCCAAATAATCGAGAGTAAGTTTTGTGTGGAGCCTTGGAGGGTGACTTGAGGGCTTGTCTTGCAGTACAAACTTAGTTGTTGAGAGTAAGGACGTCGTGAAGTTGGTGATGTTGTCGGGAAGTTGTACATTTTGGCCTGGAAGATCAGTGGGAGTCAAGTCGGAAGCTGTAAATAATGTGGGTATGAGATGTGAGAGACATCCGAGAGAGGGATCGCTGGGGGAGATAGAGAGGGAGCTGCGAGAGAGATATAATCAGAGAGAAGGGAGAGATCAGAGAACGATCTGTGTAAACAGGTAGTGTCGACCTGTATAACATCGCCACAGACAAACACCCGGGCAGGGAAAAAATCGCGCGTCTTGCTTAGCGCTTCACCGTTCAGGCCTCCATCCTCATCAGTGAGGATGTTTTACCGGTGAAGAGGGCAAGGTTTTTGACCGGTTATCCTAAACCCGCGAAAAGTCAAAAGATCTGGTTTAGCGTGCTCTGCCAGGGCCAGATCTGCCTGGCACCTTCCCGATCTGAGCGCACTGATGCTAAGGTTCTAGTTACAAACTGGATAAAATTCCAGATCTCTGTATCCCATTTTACGAAGCGCTACTTTAAATTCATTTCAGTGAAATTTGCGTTGCACACTCCCAGGTGAAAATTCACCGTTGACCGTTGTTCACATAATCAGATCTTGTACAAGTGAATAATTATTTAACCTACCTATTATCCTTTGTAGATGTAAGATGCAGTCTGTTCATCTCCTCATCCTATCAGTATTTATAATCCCAGCCCTATCACAATTATACTCCTACGATGCAGAGACTCCATTACAAAATCTAATTTATGACGACACAAGCAAGAGGATATTTGCTGGTGGAACAAATAAAATCGTCCGACTATCCGTAAGTTGACCTCTGAAAGCTCCACTCTCCAGATAAAACTAGTATATTTCCTATAAAGCAGATCAAATTCAAACCATACCTCTTGTTTGATCGGCACATACTTCTTTGTAACTGCTATATTAATCCAACAGGATACCCTATCATTATTGAGTACTAAGAGGACGGGTCCCTTATTGGACGATGATGAATGTTATCTAGGGGGATGTTCCGCTACAAAAACTCTCATGCCCAATGAGAACAAGATCTTGTTGATAAGTAACGGTATCTTAGTCTACTGTGGCTCTGTATACGGTGGGAGATGCAATGGCAGCGATATGACCACTCTCAAGGTAATTCACAATTCCCCAATTTCACAATATGTCGTTTGTAATATATCAGGATCAAATTTACCTTCGAATCTCATTCAGGATACGATATACGAGACGACGTTTAATTCCTCCAGCCTATTCTGGACGGCCCGGGGTAATACCCTTGCCGTTAGTTCTGGAGGTCTGAATAACAACGAGGGATTATTTGTGGCACTGGACCAAGGTTATAAAGCGTTCAATGTTGGTAATCTGAAACCCTTCATCTCCTCATACTATCTGAACGTGGCGAAGTCGTCCCAGATGTTCCAGCGGGTCCCGAATGGGTGGATAAAGTTCGAACAAGATGCACAGTTTTACCACATGTTTGCCAAAGTTCCCTACTTTTATGCCGTTGGAAAGAGGAAAGTTGATAGTGAACCGTTTATTTCGCGGACCTGCCAGATTGATACGGGGACGTATTCTCAGTTTGGCCGAACCAGATACAAGTCATATCTCGACATTAAATTCAAGTAAATCATTACCCCTCCCCTTACTTAATTTCATTTCTAGTTCGACAAGTGAATCCCATCTCTATTGTCTCTCGACATAAACCTCACTCTTACCAACCCCTCTCAGGTGCACGGGAGTTGTGAATGGTGTTGTAACCCGCTACTCAGACTTGACTAAATTTATCATGGGAGATCTCTCCAACAACCTTAACACCCTCCGACCTGACCTTGGTTCAGCTGGCAAAAAGATCCTAATCGGACTATTCTATGATGCTCCAACTGATTCCTACGCGGTGTGTCCCCTTGGCCTCGCCACCCTTGATTCCAAGTTTGACGCAGCAGCTAACGAAAGGGGAAGCAACTGCAATGTGAACAGGGGAGACAAACGAACTCTAGATGAAACTATAACACTCAGCCCTGTAGCAACATTTTCCAATGTCACCGTTACATCAGTTCTGTTGTTCACCGTGAAGGATAAGAATATCGTGGTGGTGGGCACTCAAACTGGTGGCATTCTCAAGGTCGTCCTGGGAGAAGGTGGAGGTGGTGGAAAGAGGAAACTTAGAGCCCTCATGTCCAAACCTCTCTCCAAGTTGAACAGTAGTGACACGATTCTGTATGGAATTAGCGGGACGATGGTATTTGCTGAGCCTCTCGGGCAGTGTACTGGTTATGGGACATGTGAGAGCTGTGTGCAGAGTGGCGATCCTTTCTGTGGGTGGTGTGTACTAAAAGCTAGGTAAGTGTGAGAACACAACACTCATCTAGGCAGCCCTCTAGGGTACCCTGGCCTCTCTCCGCAAATGTAAAGGAAGGTTAGAACATGACAACAACTCCTCTCTCTCCCTCCTTCCCTGAAACCGATTCCCTACTTTTTAACCTCCTCCTCCCTCCCAGGTGTATGCAGTACAAGGAATGCAGTGGAACAGGTTTGGAGAGTAATGATTTCAACTCTGATCTTTGGGTTGACGCCACCGCAAAGGACTCTGACCAGTGCTTCCCCATCTCCAATATGAGCCCTACCTTCGCTCGTATCACCAATACTACACAGGTAATATTATAAGATTCTCTTTTTACCACAAACCGTCCTGGTGTGGGTTACCACAACCCCTCCTGGGCACGGCGAGAGAGGATAATTATAAATCAAATGGGCTAGTAGTAGTTAGGTTTGTGGTTATTTTGAGAAAATATGAGACGTGCTTGGTAATTATCGCTGGTGAAAACTGAAGGACGAATAATCAGCATTTATTGCCATAATACTCTCTGACCTCACAACTTTTCCTTCTTTTGCCCTTCCTATCTATCTCTCTCTCACTCTCCCTCTCCCTCTCTCTAGCTCTCCCGCTCTACAGTGAGTGTAGGCAGTTGATTGAGCTCTAATTGTTCCCACTACCTGAGCGTTCCTATCATATAACGGGATGTATTGACAGATTCATTGTACACAATATGTAATATCATTATGTTAGAGTGTGTACAATTATTTGGATAAACTTGTGGTTTTTTATCTACATATAATTCTCTCTCTCTCTCTCTCTCTCTCTCTCTCTCTCTCTCTCTCTCCTTATATTGGTGACCTCACACTGCATAAAATCATAATATCATTGCACACTGGAGCTGCAGTGAAATCTGTATCCTACTATCTGCTGAAGAATACCGGAAATCACGCCCCTCAAGTTTATAGTTATCTCTAGCCCTAAGTCCTTTAGGTCACTCTATGATCAAAATGAGGGTCCCTTACCCATTAAACGTCCAGGCTCCTTCTCATCCAGACTAAACGTTGTTCCAAGCTAACCAAGCTCCCATCCCCAGATATCTGCAACAGCTCCCCAGCTCGTTAACGCCCTCCGTAATGAAGTTGTTGTGTGTGACTTTATATCTGAGAGAAGAAACACCAACATTAGCCCGGATACCCTCTCTCGGGTCATAATGGAAGGTACTTTCCTAGCTAGACTGTGTTTCGGGTTAGAACATAACAAGGAAGGTCCTTAATTTCTATATTTTTTATCAGATCTCATACTAAATCGTAATATTCTCCAGATAATTCATAGACCTTTCCACTCCCTCTCAGATAACGTTATATCGTGTAACACCCCCGAGTTGGATGATATCTTAATACCAATTGGCACTGACAATGTCCTGGTTTCGGTGAAATTGAGGCTGAAATCTGAGAAAACCCCCTTCATGGACCTGTTTACCAGTTTTCCCTTTTATTACTGCCCAAATAACCGAGAGTAAGTGTGGTGGGTAGAGGGGAGGACTTGAGGGTTGTAGAGAAGGAGGAGTTAGGCCCCAACTGTTGGGGGTTGGAGAGGGGACTCGGGGGTTTTACTTGTCCGAAAACGTCATGTTGAAAAGCTGGGAACTCTACCCGAACTCTGTTGTATACATTTTGGTCTGAAAGATCAGTATAGTAGGGTGGGAGTCGGGAGCTGTAAATAATGTGGGTATATGATGAGAGAGATGTAGAGATAGGGAGAGAGATATCAGAGAGAAGGAGCTGTGAGAGATATGTATAATCAGGAGAGAGTGATCTGTGTAAACAGGTAGTGTCGACCTGTATAACATCGCCACAGACAAACATAATATGAAATATTATTTCATCTCTATCTCTCTCTCTCTCTCTCTCTCTCTCTCTCTCTCTCTCTCTCTCTCTTTCTCTCTCTCTCTCTCTCTCTCTCCCTTTCTCTTCCGTAACGCACCAACTGTATAGCTGTATAGCTGTATAGCTGTCCCTCACAATGTGCATATATTTGCATGCCTAGACAGTGTTGCAATGTATAATAGGCGTTCAAAGGGAACGAGCCAGAGAGAAAGAGAGAGTCAGAGAGTGAGAGAGACATGTAGAAAGAGCAACAGATTATGTCTGTATTACTGTTTGTAATATACCAGCTCTGTAGATAGATCATATGAAGGCATCACCGCTGGGACAAGGAACTCTGGATCTATTGTTATTTTACTCATATTCACATTTCGTGTGTGTTCAAGATCATTCGTGGACCATTGGAACTATCATCATTTACTCATTGTTCCATTTGGAGAAAGGTCATGGGGGATAATTCTGGATGACATGTAATAGGGGAGAGTAGCTAGGTTTCGGTGATTTTATCCCATAGAGTACCCTGTTCCGACCTGGCATCAATATCAGACTAGCTATTATCCAAGAGCTTTAGCTTTTATTAGAGCTGTGTAATGCTACAACATGAATAAAGATAGAAAGATGGGAAGGAGATAGACTATGCATGCTTCTAATTAAACTAAGGCCGCATTTTAACAACGGGTATCAGTGGATATAGCAGATAGCTACTAAGCTACCAGCTAGTTCCTCACGAAGGATAGGTTCATATTCTCACTCTCACTCATTTTCTCTCTCTCTCTCTCTCTCTCTCTCTCTCTCACTCTCCCTCATAATATATTCACGATTGTACATGAGAGTGTAAACTCACCATCTGTTCATCATTGATACAACAACACACAGTGGTCTTTTGGTGGAATTTTACGAAAAATTTTTTATGAGCCTA
>AVPN01001824.1:0-12867 GCA_000695325.1 Pleurobrachia bachei | reverse complement strand
ATACCACCTGGTGGTGGGGTGGTGTTGAAATTAGTGATGGGGTGTAGTAATTACCCCTCCGCACTGTAATAGGGGTGACTTGAAGTCACTGAAGTCATTGAATTCGTAACCAATGATGGGGTTTTGTTAAGTATGGAGTGGAGGTGATGGGGTTGTGCCAGGTACACAAATACCATTCTAGATCAGTGTATAGAACACTAAGGTTGATCCCGGAGTGTATTCCAGGATAATCCCAGGATAATCCCACTGAGATTCGGCCCCGGGAATAAAATATACATCAACTTTTTGGTAATCAAATTGTCCCTCTGTTGTTATTGCTCTTGCAATAAAAGGGGTGACTTTGTATTTCGTAACCAAATCAACTCTGGGGTGGTGTACGGGTGTTATACCTTAGTGATGGCTTCCAGGGCAGGTTCAATGGAGACCTCATTCAGGTGATCTTTGCTCATGTAGAAGAGTGCCCGAGAACACAAACTCTTCAAATCTTCATCAACCTGGGAATAATTAAAATATAATTAGAATTAATTAGAATTGTAACTCCTGTTCATCTTTTTACAGTGTGAAGTAACGTAAATTTTGAGCAGCTGTGCCCGACTTATCAAGAGAATCGCCCCGAAGTAAAGAAGAAAGCTGTGACTTTTGCATATATGTAATCGAATAATGTAATCGAATGATGTGATCGAACCCCGGGTGACTGCAGTCATACCCCTAACCTTCGCTATACCTCAACATTTTCAAACTTGGACATTTTTCTTTTGTGTTTCAAAGCTATTTTGTTGGAATTCTCGCGAAATGCGTAAGTTAATTGATAGTTTTATGAAGGAGCATGGTATTAATGTGTTTATGAAGGAGCACTATTTTCTTTCAGGTGCCTCAGCTAGTAGAACAACTAAAACATTCGGTGATAAAGGAGATGTGAAGGTGGAAAGGGTGGATAAGGTGAATGTGGAGATGGTGGTGGCAGTGGCGGCGACAGTGGCAACGGTTGCAGCGGTAGCCGCGGTGACGGCCATTGATAGCCACAGTGGCAAAAAGCATTCTATTAGTAAATAACTTTTGTGGTGGTGAAAGTTCACACGTATTAGTATACATTAAAGACATATTTTACCATGAAAAACTGAAAAGGATGTAGTCGACGAATTATGTGTTAAAACTGTAAAAATATTACATTATTTTACATATACATATTATGTGATGAATCATGAATGTAGGAAGTTCTTCATTATTACATTTTCTATTGATTGTTTGATTTGTAAAAAAACCTGACAACTTCATGTTTGACTACTTTTATAGTAAACTTTGAAGGATAAACCCTAAACTGAAACACAAAAATCACAAATCCTGATACCTTCCAAAAAAGGGAGAAAAAAGTCTCACTCCTGGGTCGATGAAATCATTTTCCAGACTCTAGAGCCATGAATTCAATGTAACATAACCTCTCGAGGGGGCATAATTACGTAGTCCCAGGTGGCTGAAACATGATCCATTTGTTTGATATGTCCCTTGCTCGTGGTGTGGTTGTTGTGTTGTGCACTCTGGTGCTGGCAAGCGCTGCAGAAGATGATAATTTCTCGCTGAAGTGTATTTCGTGTTTTGAGGGAAATTCACCCGTGAATGATAAAGGGTGCGTATGAATGAATATGTTGCCTAGTTAGACTGTATTTCACGAGCCCCGCCCGTGGATCACAATTGTAAAGAAAGTTTAGAACATAACAATGAACATGACTATTGGTGCAAATGTTTTGTACAAATAAAACGAGATAAATTAGTCCCATTCTAAAACAAGATCACCTTTTAATTCAGTAAACCTATCTCTGGAATTCTCGACCTACCACCGTGTCAAGATGTCTTGAACAAAACCACCCAGG
This sequence comes from Pleurobrachia bachei, assembly GCA_000695325.1. Taxonomy (NCBI): domain Eukaryota; kingdom Metazoa; phylum Ctenophora; class Tentaculata; order Cydippida; family Pleurobrachiidae; genus Pleurobrachia; species Pleurobrachia bachei. Next base: position 10,999 of record AVPN01001824.1, on the reverse strand, counting down.
ATTGTGCAGGAAGCTTATCAAGCAACGCGTGAGTTGATCATTTTTTATGAAGGAGCACGATAACTGTGTTTATGAAGGAGCACATTAGATGTGTTTATGAAGGAGCACGGCAACTGTGTTTATGAAGGAGCACAGTAAATGTGTTTATGAAGGAGCACAGTATATGAGTTTATGAAGGAGCACAGTAAATACATATTATAAAGGAGCGCTCTTTTCTTTCAGTTGTCACAGGTGGCAGGTCACATCCGACAACTACAACTTCACCCAGCGATCGTGTGGTGCTTCAAACCAGGACAGCTTGTGCTCTGACTACACCAGGTGCATTTGACTTCACAAAACAATTCACCCTCCCCAAAAAATAATCTGATTGACTAACAATTTGTTTCTATACTGTAGGAGCGTGGTGTCACCTAAAGATTCTGATGGAAAGTACGCGTGCACGTTCAGGATTTGCACTGAAGATCTCTGTAACTCTGCCGTGACAAAAAGTGTGGCAATTATCATGATCATGGGAGTGGTTGCACTATTGTTCTAATGAGAAGACCAATTATTCATAGCGGGACAATGTATTTTTTTAGATGAACTATTAACTTTATTTTTAAATGTGATTGGACTTTCTTAGTAGAATGAATATTTATTTTGCGACAAATCCTCCACATCACCCAAGACCAGATATTGTATGTACAAAGGTCGACCCAAAAATCAGGGGGGGGGTAAAAACAATTCGACATTACATGTACCTCATTTGGTTCCAGAGCAAGGAGATATGAAAGGAACGGCATCATTTCAGGGGTAGTTGAGGTGTTACAACAGTTGAGATAACGGGTGTTTAGCAGCCAACTTGTTATCGTTTTTACCACTTTCACCGCGTCATTGTCATCATCTTGAGAGGGAGGAGGCATTGTCAGATAAACTGGTTACGAAATAGAGAGGTTGCGACCTTCACGCGCTGGCAAGGGAGGGGTGACTTCGTAACCAATGTAAGAAATTCCGTGTAAAGACCTCATTATCATTATATCACCAAGTGGATATGATTCTAGATATTGCCGTGTTTACTACTGAAACTATAACTATGGTGAATTGAAAGTGTAATAATACACACAATACGCTACCTACTTAGGGAGATGCTATCCACGACAACCCATTCCGTTCCAAATAGCCCAGTATCCAGGGACTTCATTTGGGGTAACACGCTCAACATGAACTCTCCCCGTCGGGGGCTAATAGTTGGTCTCGTGCCGTGCATCATCGGGTAGTCCACGGCGGTACATCGGTTTATTATACTGGGGAGGAGAGAGAGATAGGGGGAGAGTGAGCGAGCGAGGGAGGGAAATAAACCAAGATAGTCAAAGAGTCAATGAGTAAGAGAGTCAAAGAGTAAGAGAGATAGATAAGAGGGCGAGCAAGAAACTGACACTTACTGTCCCATTTTGTCTCGAATGTTCTTGTAATTTATATTCAGCTTGGTGGAAACCTCCGCAAGAAGCTGATGGAGGCCCTCTGCATACTTCCACTCAAACTGGCAGAATATCGTCTCCAGAAGGTAGAGGTTTCTAAAAAAGAGAGAGAGGGGTTAGTAGTCTCACAAAATACCACCCTCTCCGAACTGGGCCGAAGACTGAGACTGCACTGTGTAGCGAGCGCTATCTATCTCTATCTATCTATCTATCTCTATCTACCTATCTCTCATATAATGTCCTATCCCTGTGGGAGTTGCATGTATGATTTCTTTGCAGCTAGTACAGCATTACTCCCGGGTTACTCCCCAAATGCAGTCTACAGCGGCTTTAGCTTTGTAAGGTTCTGTTATACCGCTCCCATCCCAGAGAAAAGACCAAATACAAATGTGCTCCGATGTGCTGATAGTGATTACCAAGAGAGAGGGCCTGATATATCACACTACTCACGATGCATTTAGTGGTAACCTAGAGAGGGCCTGATATATATCACACTACTCACGATGCATCATGGAAGATGGTCCGGCCGTTCAGGAAGGAGCTCTTGGCAGCTTTGATCAACCTACTGAACCTCCGGGGATCCCTGTCCTCGACTATCCAGCTGATACAGGCCAACCACATGTGAAGCGTTTCACTCGAGACCACATCCATCGCTTTCTGAAAATTGAAGGGTTATATTAGGGAAGGAGGAGGAGAGAGACATACTGACTACTAAGCAAGAGAGTAGCAGAGCACAGGGTGTGGAAAATATCGGCTCAGTAGACCGTTGATTTGAAGGGGTTTTCAGGTACTAACCGCAATAAGTGGTATGATGGTATCCCACATCTTCTGTAGATCTGAAAAGGTCCAGTGTTTGGAACCCCGGGTTATGGAGGTTATCAGCTCGGCAGCAAAACGGTGATGTGACTCCGTCTTCTCCCCCACAAACTCCTCTATCTTTGGTTTGAATAACCTGATGGAGATCTCGTTAGATATAATTCACAAAACAGCACATGTTTGTATCGGAACCCGATAAACAACTTACTCAAAGAGGCTCCATCCGTAGTTCCTGAAAAGGTCCCTGTACAGTTGCCTCCTAATTGTGCACACCTTCTCTGAGCCATTGTTGTCTTCGAGCGAGTACAGCTTGATGTAGCGGTCTACGAAACTTGGGTCTTTGAAACTGTGAGGGAGATTGAGGGTTTTAGAACAACATTCTTACATAACTAGGGTCCTTGAAACTGCGGGGGATTGAGAGTTTTAGGACAACATTCCTACAAAACTGGGGTCCTTGAAACTGCAGGAAAGGGTGGGAGTTTTGCAAGGGGTCGCTAATTCATGGGGATTTGGAGTTACGGGTTATAGAAAGAACAAAGATAAACAATAAACAGTGATAAGAATATAACTTACTATGACACGATGATTTTATCAATCGGTGACATCCGTCCCTCCTCCCCAACATGTTCATCAATCTCAATGCACACTTTCAGTTGTTTAGGCCACTGATTGTATCCCCAGTGGGGCTTGTCGACAAAGATACAATTTCGGTATTTCTCCTCTGTGTCAGGGAGGTCATTTTCTCGGTATTGCAGCCACGCATTTGAGGGCCTGTCGCCTGCCTTGGGTCCATCACCATCATCGGGAAATGTTGAGGGGTCCACAAATGTGTCCTGGGGAAAGGGTTGGGTCAAAACTCCGTTTTCAACAATTCTGTCGAAATCTAGTATTTTGTAGATCGGTGTACGAATATGATGCATTGTGTCAAAATTGATAATGGGGGACAGGGCTTCATGACACGTGTGCCCCCATTGTCACAGACCCTTCTCCCCTCCCCTCCCCTCCCCCGTTTCCCCACATACCTTGTACTCTCGTCGCTGCATGTAGACAATCTTCTGAACGACCTTCATGGCCAATGATCGAACACCAATACTATCGTGTAGGATATACTCCAACATGGTCTTCACGAACACTTCACTCATTTCCATATCTCGGTGTAGGAGCGTTTTGATGACCATAGCGGTGTTCTCCTGGAACCGCCACGTCGTCTTATCATCCCGGAGAATGGAGATTAGCTCATCCAGACACCTGGAGAGATAGATGTTTAGTTTGATGAAGGAGTAAATCCAATAAGGTGATTTTATGAAGGAGCAACATACTTGTAATAACCGGTTTTCCTCATAGCGTCTTTTTCATCTGCTATGGTATTGCCCACAGCAATGCTTTCAGCTGAGATTCTCCCAGAATTTAACTGGATCGCTAGCTCCAGAGTTGAGGGAGTTGCCACGGTGGAAAAGTTGTGTGATCGGTAGTCCTCAATAAAGTAATCAACAAAATGTTCAATTGCATCCAGAATACTGTCTTTCTCTGAATGCTGGGCTCGGCATATCACCGGCATGACCTGGGAGAGGAAAGTGAGTGAGTCAAACGTTTAAGTGTTATACCTCGACCCCCTGTTGAGTTTTCAGTGCTAACCTAACGGCTTACCGTTGTATTGGTAATGTGGTTCTAACAGATCTCTTCCCCCAACATACCTGACTGTAGAGATGAGAGTGAGCGGCGATATAACTAACTATCCTCTGGTGAGATAGAGTGTAGATGGCCCCCTTTAACTGCTCATGTGTCACACCCTCATCCGGCTTCAAATAGTTTATCAACTCGGGGATGACAAACCACCGCGAGTGAAGGATTGCCGGGAGACACTTTTTCAGATGATGCTGAGCTGTTTTCCTAACCACTGTATAATTGCTGACGCACATCTTCAGGAGGCTCTTGGCGAATTTGGAGTGGAGTTCCGTGTATTGTGAGGGAGTACTGCCGGGCCTGTTGTTGGAGATACAGCCTCTGAATCGTGATCATTCTTAGCTGTTTTCCCTTACCCTCGCTCAATTTATTCTCCAACATCTGTTTGATGGTCTTGTACCTCGTGTATTCTTTGTTTACTTTCTGTGTGTTGTGACCACGGAACGAGAGGAGATCGTGGAATAACCCACAGATCTCTTCGAATGATTTCGTGTCGTCTGCCAAATTGGCACACAAATACTCGTACACACCCTGGACACACTCGGCCGCACGAAGCCGGAAACTTCGGAGTAGCTCGTGATCAAACTCCAGGCCACATTTGTAGAAAATATTATCGAACTTCACCCTATCACCCTCCTTCCAATCTGGTTGGTGTTCCGTGTAGATGGGAGCCAGAGGAGTGAGATCATTCCCCAGCATGGGCATCAACCTTCCCGCCTTGAGCATCATCCTCAATACACGGAGATCAATTTGGAACTTGGTTTTCTCCGTCTCATTGTCCCTGACATATCCTGCGAGATTGTTAATCGCCCTGACACCGAACCTCTCCAAGATGGCCACCACCGCTCCGTACTCTTTCTCTCCAGGTACATACCATTTGAGGTTCAGGGTTGAGGAATCGATACCTCGGCCCCAAGTGGATGTGAAATCAAAGTTCTTGTCATTGTAATCCACTTCACAGGACCGCTGCTCCAGGGGCCTCGGTCTCAACAACATGCACAACAGAGTTCTAATACCGGTTACAGCAACACTAATCAGCTGAGTCGAGTTCCTGAATTGTAACATCCTCTCAAAGATGCTCATCAGATCCTCTAGATAAGGGTGGTAAGCATCACCCCTACCCCTGAGGAGTGCCGCCATCATGGTTACATTCCAGAGGAGCTCACTACCGGTATCTCCCTTATCTTCCTCTTCATTCAGTAGATAGTTACTCTCCCGAATTAGGTAGGGTAGAAACTTCTTCAATGTCTTTTCAGGGTACATGTAGCTGAGACAGCTTATAGCATCACCAAATGTTTTCCCAGCAATCTTCACCTCCAGCGTGGTTGTAGTTGTAAATCGGAAGATCTTGTCAAGGATCATATCTCGGATATCATCAGAGCTGTTCTTGACCAGGGCATCAAAACTCATGTAGATACTTCCCTCCGCGGCGTTATCGGTCGCCATGTTGGACTGAGATCGGAACTGCGATTTGGCCTTGTGGGTCAGGCTGTTAGAACTACCAGTGTCCTCCATAGCGCTGACTTCGATCAGCAGCAGAAGACGGTCCAGGTACTCGGCAACCAAATCTTTAAACTGGCCGGTTGACCTCCAAACCCTCTCAGTTTCCTTGCTTCGTTTACCGGGCAGTGAGAGAAGGTGAGAGCAGTCGACCACTGGGATCATGGAGAAAGCAAAAGAGAATCCTAGCAGAGCAATCCAACTCTTTTGAAGATCATTTGAGGTGATGGTAGTTAGGAGGGATTGGAGAAGGGGAACGATGTGCTCTTTAGAGGGCTCGTGGAGACACATGCTCCGTACTGTAACAAGGAATGATGTGATAGCAGTTTCCACTCTCTGATGCTCAACCACGCTCTCGATACTATCAAATGCCCGCTCTGTGTAATCTGGAAGGATTATTCCGGGAGAAAGGACTACCAAACACTGGTAGTCCTGTTGGAAATTGTTGTTGTTTAGGAACATGGTTAACCGGACACAGGGCAGCATGATCCGGACAAATCGGTCGATGTCGTCCTGGGAGAGCCGGTGGGATTCTGGGATTTGCTTCAACCAGCTGTCTTGTTCAGTTCGCTCACTGAGGGAAGGGAAGGGGATGTGTTAGGATTTGTAACATATTATATGTTCAGATATACTTCGACCCTCCCTAAAATAAAAAGGGTTTGAACAAAACAAAGATACACCGAATATGTTGTTATTACACAGAAGAGTTAACCTACCATTCAACACGTTTGAGAAGTAGGTTGCAGGCAATTCCAACAAAGTTGACCAGTTTACATGTCCATCGGCCCTTATTAGAGGGGTGCAGGTAACTCTCAATTGCTTTCGTCAGAATTTCAAGATGATCCAGGATTACGCTCGTAGTGTTACCACCCTGAAGGGAATATATTGCGTTTAGATTAAAACAAAATATTCCCTGTGGGAAATGGGAATATATTGGGTTCATTCAAAGTGTCAACAACAACAAAAACTACAAATTAAGGAATTTTAATCATGTCAGAAAAACTATAAAACATGTCAGAGAATTTATTTAACATGAACGTACCAACATATGTATCATGAGCTCAATCTTAGTTGATCCATTCTTATCTCTGATCTCCCTGATCTGCCGACCAGCGAAGGTATGGCTCGCACCAACTTGGAGGTTGAAATCGTACAAGATCTGACTGAATATCTGATGGGGGAGTTGGTTTGTTCAGACCTATGAATGAAATATGTCTCTTGGACAAATGACAATCTAATCCTGGCTCCTACTAATTAGGGATATCAGATGCATAGGTGATGTATAGGGAAAAGAGAGATAGATATATAGAGGGAGATAGAGAAAGACTCACCCATGGTACATATGGTTCCCAATCGATTTTGCCAATGTTGTAGTTCGCCAACCGTGTTATCAGGGCCAAAAAGTTCTGAAAAAGAAGAAATTTTACTTAATTGGATGAATAAAACCAGCGTATATCCTGCCCACTGGTTTGTATCAGTTACTTCTAATCCTTCTCATTAATTTGTAATCACTGACTAATTAGTAATTAAATTACAAAATCCGAAAGCAGCAGCAATGCCAGTAATTAGAAGGTGCACGATTGAGACTTCGGCTGCAGAGCGCTGTGCTGACAATGCCCTCTTTCTATATTTTAAAGGCCGCGCGCTCTACACCACCCTCTCCCATGTCACTTCTCACCCCTCCAGCTGTTTCATTTTGTAGAGCCTGGGAATATGGAACGCGTCCGGTGACCCTATATAATTTATTGGATGTCACTCACTCACTCTCTCTTCACACGTACCTTCAGACTAATGGCCCAGAACAGGCGTCCTATGCCACCACCAGGCTAAAACGATCGCGTAATAAATGGGGGAATATTTCGGGATGAGTTAATATGTATTATGGAGATTTTGAAAGAGAGAAAATAATAAGAAAACGAAACTGTTGCTCTCGTCATGTGTTGTAAAATTAATCGAATACACACATACACACATACACGATTCCGTCACGCTCACACCCCCATGAAAATTCCGTTTTCTATCCCATGACCCACGCCCTTTCGGCTTTTAATAAGAAAATAGATGGGATTATTAATACTCAAATTGGTAAATTGACGGCCGAAAGTTTTCCATTACACTGTTGATATCATAATATCAACCCGTCATATGCTCGCACAATGACGTGCGAAATATGACAGACTACAGACAGACAAACTAAGATACAAATAACAAATAAATAAACCAATCACCAATCACCAATCACCAATCACCCACCAATATAGAACGAGAAAAAAACCAATACTCCTATTATATAAGCTACCAAATTCTGACACTAAACTACCAATTCCCACCACCACATACCAGCTGGGAAGTCTGAGTGAGTCCCATGATGTCTGTAAACCACAGCCGGAAACTGGTATCAGGATCACATTTCACAGGGAGGAATCGGGAGAGGAAGTAGGTTCCACGGCCTGCCATATTATCAGAAGGACAGATCAGTGGCATCCACTCATCCAACATTTGCTGGGTACACCCCTCCGGGAAGTAGCTGAGAGATTATACTGAGGTTAGAGAGGTTTTGGAGTGTTGGGATGTTGGGGTTTCAATTGAATAGGGGACCCCCTGAGGGGCCGGGGTGCTAGACAAGAAATTAGCTGAAGTATTTATCTTGAATTGATGATTAGGGAGAGGGAGGAAGAAAGAAAGATGTGTATTTAGAGAAACATGTTATGCAAGAACTAATCCAGATTGCAAAGCGATTATTATTTCCTCATTTCTCTCTAATAAATGTCATCTTTTCATGATCATTCATCTTGCCAGAAATAAGGTGTAACTGTCGTCTGCGATTGCAAGATCATGTCAATCCTGTGTTTATATTTGTCTTCGTGCAAAGTGTGTACATTATGCAGCACAGGTGGGTAAGAGAGAAAGAGAGAAAGAGAGAGAGAGAGAGAGAGAGAGAGAGAGAGAAGAGAGAAAAGAGGTTTATTCACATTGTCTTCACCTGTTGCTAGTGCAGAGTGTGAGAGGGGAACATGGCAGGAAGAAGGTATAAGAGAAGGAAACAAAAGTGAATATATATGGGACACCCTGTATATGTCAGAGAGGAAGACCGTGCTGCCAATGCTGCAGCTGGTGCAGTTTATGTTATACTTAAATTGCTCGTACCTTGTTTCTCACGAACATTCAAACAATAGATACACAATATATCGAAGTAAGAGCAAGGGGGAGACAAACAAAGTTACAAACATAGATATAGATTGTTTTAGAGATCTCAGATCTGATAATAACTTACTCTTGAGCATTAGAGACGACTCGCTTCACGACACCCTCCAACTGACTGAAAATAACCGGCGTGTGAGTTCTTTTTCTTCGCCCTCTTGCCCCTTTTCTCTTTTTCTTTACTACAACTACTTTGCCTTTCTTAATTCTGAGAAATCAAGAAATAATAAACAAATACTCCAACCTAATCTCCAATATGTGTAGAATCCCAATTAGTGGGCAATGGTTCCCGGAAGTAAGAAGATTATTAATTATCTAACTACTACCCCTCCCTTCTCATTTCCCGTCACTTACACAAATCCGACTTTGAGGTTTGTATTCCTTCCTCGACCGTAGAAGACCTCCACGCTCAACTTGTAGAGGGGCTCCCATTCCAGGATCAGGTCATCTCTCGTTAGTTTCTTTTGAGCCTTTTTCCTGGAATAGAGGAGGCATGTATGTGTGTGTAAATGATAGTGAGACATGGGTGAAGATAGAAATTGGGAAATGAAGGTTATAAATTATAATACTTGGTTCCAACTTAGTTACCACAGCAACAATTGGTTACCATAGCAACCATCGGTTACAATGGCAACAGAGATAATTACCCTAGTAAATTGTTGAAGGCATTTGCTGCGTATTTGATAACTGACAGGTTGTAATCATCTTGCGTTATGAGGGAGTAGTACAGCTTGATTAGGGCCACAACATCGCTCTTTGGAATTTGGTATCCGTTGATTTTGAGGAATCTGGCGGGAGGGTGAGTGTTATTAAGATCGAGACAGAGTGGGGGCGGGGGTGATCGATACGGGCTGGGGAGTGGGGAGAAATGTGGCTTTTTATCATGTACACGCGTGCCCCACTTCTCACAGTATGTTTGTATGTGACATCAGACATGTGTGTGTATGCTGATTGCTGTTATTATATTTGGCTACTGAGAAAAGCTCAATACACGAATGTGTCACTGTGCAAGACGCACCATGTGTAAATGACGCGTGTTGCAATGTTGCACCCGCACACTAAAACCTGTCATCATTACACGTTTTGTAACTCCCACTAGGAGTCATTATTCACACGACCCTTGTTATGTATTAACCCCCCTTTACAGATTGTTTTGTTCAAAAAGGAGGGTCGAACAAGACAATTTACAGCAATAAAAGGAGAGAGGGGGTAGAACAAGGCAACACATACCCATTGAGCCTGTCGGTCCAGTAGCTAAGTCCCCGAGTTAGATCTCTCTGTTGGACAGCCTGGGCGATATTCCTCTTAATTTCATTGAATGTCGCAACGGGATCTTCAACTTCGTATGGTAGTAACTTATTCCATTTGTCCTTTTTTAGTAAACTTTCCATTCAACTATAGCGAGAAGATAAAGGGGTAAGGTTTGATTAAAAATTGTGAACTTCGAAAATGTCTGATATTAACCGGGGATTAAAATTAATCTTGCTCATGGTCTAAACTATTGGGGAGGGGGGAGAGTAAAACACTAATCAAGTTGATAAATATCGGAAAACAATAGTGTCAATATAATGGTGAAACTCAATAATAAATACTAACTTGAAATAAAACCCGTAAAAACTTTTATTTGTTACTATGCATCATATTTGGTCTTACTAAAATAGTTATAACTTAAGTACATCTTACTATATAATGCGAAAAGAGGTGAAACTTGATCCCCCCATGCATGTTTGGTGGTCCCTAAATCGTCGTCATCAAGATCAGATCACATCACCCAACATGCATGATTAGATCACCCCACTGATCACCCAGTAGTCCACTGTGCGTGATGAGATCCCCATATAGAGCAGAAAATTGGCGAAGACAGAGAGAGAAAGAGAGGCAGACAGAGACTGAGAGAATTAGCGACGGGCCCGGGCCCTTTTCGGCCGAAGGCCGAACTACATTGACTAGTACTTTCAAAGATAAATGAAATAATTTACTATGAACTATCATCGTAAAGATATCCCAGATAACTAAGTATATCAGAATGCGTAACTATTGCTGGCATTAAAATAGGTTGAATCCTACGTTAAAATTAAGTTATTGAGGACTACAGTGTTTCAAACACGTAAGGTGATGATGATCTATCATCTAACTCATGAGATTCAAGGGAAAATGACCTCACTAAAAACAGGGGTACAAATACCACCATGGTACCAGCTAGTTCTTGGAATAAAGGAAGCAGGAAGTGATAACACTTTGCTTTGCTTTTGCTTTTGATTATATCATATCACAGGATCAGGAATTGCAAACTCTGGGTCACATGTAAAGGGGATGGTGATGGCATAACGGGTTCCCTTGGT